>PVJC01007631.1:0-50912 GCA_004026665.1 Murina feae | reverse complement strand
GAGCCTTCCGGGGCGCGGGGACGAGGTGGGTGGCCCATAGGGTAAGTGGGAGCTGTGGCCAGCCTGAAAACTGCCCTTAGCCCCTCACCCAGGCTTGCTACACCCCCTGGGGTGAGGTTCTCCACTGGGGAGCTTGGCCAGCTTGCAAACAGCCTCACCCAGGCTGGCCAGGCACACCAGTAGGTGGACATCCCCAGAGGGTCCTAGATTGGGAGAGGGCACAGGCTAGGCTGAGGGACCCCCCACTCCCCAGTGCACAAATTTTTGTGCACCGGGACCCTAGTTTCATATAATACTGGTTGGGTGGTGATGAACTCTTTTAGCTTTTTCTTGTCTGTGAAGCACTTTATCTGACCTTCAATTCTGAATGATAGCTTTGCTGGGTAAAATAACCTTGGTTGTAGGTTCTTGCTATTCATTGTTTTGAATATATCTTGCCACTCCCTTCTGGCCTGCATAGTTTCTGTTGAGAAATCAGCCGACAGTCGAATGGGTGCCCTCTTGTAAGTAACTGACTGCTTTTCTCTTGCTGCTTTTAAGATTCTCTCCTTGTCTTTTGCCCTTGGCATTTTAATTATGATGTGTCTTGGTGTGGTCCTCCTTAGATTCCTTTTGTTTGGGGTCCTCTGCGCTTCCTGGACTTGGAAGTCCATTTTTTTCACCAGGTAGGGGAAGTGTTCTGTCAATATTTCTTCAAATAGGTTTTCAATATCTTGCTCTCTCTCTTCTTCTGACACCCCTATAATTCTGATTTTGCTACGCTTGAAGTTGTCCCAGAGACTACTTACACTGTCTTCATATTTTTGGATTCTTTTTTCTTTTTTCTTTTCCAGCTGGGTGTTTTTTGCATCTTCATATTTCATATCTTTGACTTGATTCTTGCGATTCTCTAGTCTGCTGTTTGATCTCTGCATATTATTCTTTATTTCAGTCAGTGTACGCTTAATTTCTAGCTGGTCCTTTTTCATATCCTCAAGGGTCTCACTAAATTTATCAGCAGTCTCTAGAATATTCTTGAAAAACCTTATAACCGTGGTTTTGAACTCTATATCTAGTCATTTGCTTTCCTCTATTTCTGTCATTTGTGATCTGTTTCTTTGTCTCTGCATTTTGGCTGCTTCCCTTGCGTTGCCAGAGTGGCTTTCTGTGCTAGATGTCCTATAGGGTCCAGTGGCTCAGTCTCCTCAGTTACCTGAGGTGAATACTCTCGTTGCACTGCTTTGTCGGCTTTGTGCACAGTCTTGTTATAGCTAAGCCTTGATTGCTATTGGTATCACTGAGAGGAATTGACCTCCAGGTCACTTGGCTATGAGAATCAGCTGTGTCTATGGTGGGAGAACTTCTATGCTGGAGACACCCTTATGGGGCAAGACTTGCTCCAGTGGGGCTTTGGTGCCCACTGAGTCTGCCCCTTGACTGTGTCCATTATGAATCTGAGGAGTTGTAGACTAAGTGGCCCTTCTCTGACCACTGGGTTCACTGTCTCTTGGAACTCTAAAAAGGTGCTATTTTAGCTTCTGCCTGAGGTTTCCCAACCTTTTATATACAAAAGCCTCTGCACGCAGCTTGGGTGAGGCAGGGTTTTGGGGGATCTACAGGGTGGAACAACCAGCCATGGCCAAGTCTCAAGCCGCTCTGGAGTTCCTCCCAGTGCCAGATGGTGCCAGACAGTCCAGCTCCTCCTGGTATGATTCTGAGTCCCCAGAAACTCACCTGGAACTGGAGTTCAGAGCCATCGGGAGCTTGTGCCTTCCTCCTGTATGAAATGCTTCCAGCGCTTTCCGCAAGCCCCTTCGTGCACACCTCCGTACCTCTGCACTTTCCTTCGCACCTCCTCTGCATCTCAGTCTCTTTCTAGTTGTAGAATTTCCACTCAGCCAGCCTTCCTGTGCGTCTGGGTGGTGTCTATTTTTTCTTTTCGTTGTGGTTTTGAAATGGTTGTATGCAGCAGCAATTCCGGTGTTCACCTATGCTGCCATCTTGGTTCTCCTAGCTTTTTGCTTTTATAGAAAGATCTTGAGCCCTCTTATTATCATTCATTTACCCATTCATATAATCATTCTAGAAATACATGTTGAGAGTTTACTATGGACTGCATACTGTTGTAAGGTCGAAGTAATTCATAATTGAACAAAATTATAAAATCCTTACTCTTAAGAAGTTTATTTCATTCTCTTCCTCATATTTGTGACTCTTCCCATATTCAATATTAACTAAACTTGCTGATATAATTGCAGACTTAGGACTTAAGAACACAGATCTAGAAGTCTGTTAAGTCAGGTTCAAAAAGGCCCACTTTTCTATGTTATGCAACTTTGAACAAATTAATTGACCTCTCTAAGCCTTAGTTCCTTATCTCTAAGAAGATGATAATAATCCACATGTCCAGAGTTGTGAAATGTTAATGAGAAGCAAGAGTACAGTACTTAACCCATAGTGTGACACAAGGATTCAATATATGTTGGCTTTTATCACCATCATCACCATTATCATTATGAAGTCTACTTGGCTGCCTACTGTCCTTCTTCCCTACAATTGTTGCCATGTTAGTCATTTTCTAGAGTGGTTCTAAGGAGACAAGTGAATAGGAAATGCAAGGTTTGGAATCATCACAGGAAAAGTTAAAGAAATACAAGACATTCCTTGTAAATCTGCATTGTAGTATCTACTTGACTTCCCAAATGCTGTTTTGCTATCCCTGGAAGAACAGATAAGTCTGCATCTACAACCATGGCATTAATATTCCATTTACTTTTCATAGGCATGTTTTAAATAAAGCTATGGGTGCACTTTTGAGTAAGATGTTGCTCAAGATCACCTGCATTATATGGATATAGATGTGGTATAGTCATAAGACTAGGAGCTCAGAAAGCTGAGCTAGAACCCAGGGTTTACCATTTGAATTATTTGGAGCTCATGTCAAGCTGCAACTATTACCAAAGTCCTCTTTAAAAACTTATTTTCCTCAAGAATAAAAAACTGTCTAGTTGACAAAATGCAACACATCAATGAAATAGAGTCAAGGAACAATTAAAAAACAAACAAACAAAAACACGTTTTCTTTTAATTGAATGACTCTGCAAGGAAACAGAAATGGCGCAGCCAAAACTTTTTCCCATTGGCTACCTCTCTGCTTCCAAATGAGCAACAGTTTTTCTTAACTTAATTGAAATACAACTTCTCAGCATTATATTTCTCTTTCCTTGACTTTCAGTTGAATTGGCCTACCAGGAAGCTACCTATGGTCAACTGTCCTGACAATACAGCATTTACTCAAACTTAGTTTTCCACTGAAATAAAGTTATGAATGTCCTTAAAAAGAAGTAGGAGAGCAAATATAGAGATTCAAAGCATCACTGTGTTACCACTAGTCTGATCCTGTATAAAACAGGTGTGCTGGTGATTCTGAAATGCTTAACCTCTACCTTATTTATTAATTCATAAAAAAAAATCTACCGTTTCCAAAACAAAGTCATCTTGGGAAATTTCACTAGAAAGTTAGATGCCATACGCATCTTTCAACTAAAAAATGCTTTGGAAATGCATTTCTTTTTATTTTTGGCTTTCCAATGAAGCAGGAATAAAAAATAACAAGGCACTAGGTATTATGTAAATAGGTCCCTGAGCTAGAAGGATTAGAGGAAAAAGTAAGCTTGAATAACATGAAAGCCAAATTATCCTTGAAATCTATGTCACTATGAAAAATGCATGTAGCTCAAAAATAACCAAATCAACAGAATTTGCAAAACTATATAAATATATGGATTTATGTTATAGGAGATGATGATTTAAAGTGAGTTTTGCTCTAAGTTTCCAAACACATTCCACATGTCAGAGAAAATAGCTAGAATTAATAAATAGAATCTTACAAATACTTTGTCTCTGGTGGCAAGCCTACGGCTGTGAAGTGCATTATGGGCTGTGTGTACTACTGGACATGTTTTTTCTACATTGGCTCTGGCAGAATAGGTTTCTTTGTCTTTATCCCATGGATGGGGTATGTGTGATTAATATCAGTAATTAATCAGGTATAAATGGACCTGGAGACTACTATGCTAAGTGACATAAGCTAATCTGAGAAAGAGAAGTATCATATGATCTCATTTATTTGTGGAATCTAATGAATAAAATGAATAGGCCAGCAAAATACTAGTAAGATCCGAAGCATGGAGACATGGAACAGACTGACATACCTCAATGTGGAAGTGGGGGATGAGGAACGATAAACCAAAGAACTTATATACTTATATGCATAGCCCATGGACATGAGCAATAGGGTGGTGAAGACTTGGAGTTGGGGGGGTAGGCTTAGGTAGAGGGAGTAAGGGGGGAGGAATGGAAGGCACCAGTAAAACTGTCCACAATAAAAACATTATAAAAAAGTAAATTACATTTAAAAAAATTAGGAGTGGTCTTGTTCATGTTGCCACTTCAGCAAGTAGAAATGTGAGGGGAATGAAGAGGCTTCATGAGATCTGTAGTAATTTTAATTATGAATCATTAGCTGACCCAAAGTGAGCTTAATGTTTGAGCAGTTTACCAAGCAATTAAGTTCATTGAAACTCTAGAACACTCATTCTCAACCAGGAGCAATTTTGCTCCAAATGACTTTTGGTTAGGGGTGCGGGTATTGTTGGGGAAGGGCTGCTACTTACATCTTGTGAGTAGAAACCAAAGATGCTGCTTAAGAGCTGAAAATGTACAGAAAGGCCACTGCACATTAACTATCCAGCTCAAAATAAAAATAGATGCTGTTGTAAAACCTTGCTATGGAACCATTTGGTGGCACGGACATAGTGAAATGTGTGTGTGGTGTATGGTAAGAAGGAATTGTACTTACCACATTATAAGTTTCTTTGGATTTATCGATATTGAAACAAGAATTTTAGGGGAATATAGGCAGGTTTAAGGAATTTTTAGAATTGGGGTCCATGAAAAAAACATAGGGGTACAGACTGAGAGAAGGTACATTTCCATAACACAAGGAAGCTAGGTGCGGTTACATTTCCATAAGACAAGGAAGCAGCAACAGGTATCCTATCTAATAAAGAGGGAATATGCTAATTGACCCTCACATTGTGGCAAAGATGGTGGTGCCCACGGCCAATAAGGAAGGAATATGCTAATGACTTCCATGCCCTCAAAGATGGCAGCATCTGGTCCTCTCAGCCCCACTGGGGTGGCAGGTACATGCCTGCCTCCAGAGTCTCCCAGTCCCTTCAGCCCCCCAGCCACCCATGGCCTGCCCCAGGTGCAGGCAAGCCTCTGATGGCTGCTGCCCAGCTGCTCAGGGCCACCTGAGATGCAGGTAACCAGGGCTGGCTGAGGCTTGCACTGACAGCAGTGGCAGCAGCAAGAGGTGTGATGGGGGCATTGCCTTCCCCTGATCGCTGAGTTCTCTCCTGCTCCTGAGGGCTCCTGGAGTGTGAGAGGGGGCAGGCTGGGCTGAGGGAACCCCCGACCCCCGCCCTGGTGAATTTTCATGCATCAGACCTCTAGTATTTCTATAAGACAGGGGAACTAGAAGTAGCCAAAAAAGGTCTATATTTACAAAATAAAGAAGGAAAAAAGCCCAGAAGGAATTGGAGGACAATGAGAGAGGAGGGCCTTAGGAGTCACAATATTAACCAATTCCAAATGGAATATTGACCAATCAGAGGGGATATCAGGACACAGGAACTTCAGCCTTTATAAACCACTAGGGGTCCAGTGCACAAAAATTTGTGCACTTGGGGGCAGGGGGGTCCCTCAGCCTGGCCTGTACCCTCTCACAGTCTGGAACCCCTCGGGGAATGTCCACCTGCTGGCGTGCCTGGCCAGCCTGGGTGAGGGGCTGATGGCTGTTTGCAGGCTGGCCAAGCTCCCCAGTGGGAACTCTTACCCCATGGGGGTGTGGCCAGCCTGGATGAGGGGCTGAGGGTTGTTTTCAGACTGCCCACAGTCCCTTCAGGGTTTGGGTTTCTACTGGGGTGCCTGTTCAGCCTGGGTGAGGGGCTGAGAGGCTGAGGGCTGTTTTCAGGCTGCCCACAGCTCCCATTGACCCAGTGTCCCAGCGAGGCTGGCTGGAATAAGGTTTTGGGGTTTATTGACCTTCTATAATTAAAACTTTGTTGCCTTGAGCAGAGGCCACATCCTGCCTAGGCAGCCAATGAAGCCTCCTGTTTGCTTCAGCTCCATGGCTTCTATAGTTGAAACTTTGTTGCCTTGAGCGGAGTCCACAGCCGGCCTAGGCAAGCAGTTCCTCCATTGCTGACCTGTTTGTTCTAGTTTTGTGGCTGCCGGCCACCATTTTGGCTGGGTTAATTTGCATATTGCCACTCTGACTGGCTGGTGGACGTGGATTAGGTGTAATGGAGTGGGTTAATTTGCATATTACTCTTATTAGATTAGATGGAAACAGGAAGTCTGTGGGACTCTCCTCCTCCCCACGTGGGAGTCTGTGCTGTGAGAATCTGTCCCTCTCCCCACATAGGGGTCTGTACTTGTTCTTCAATAAATCTCTACCTTTGTTGTACTACCTCTGTCCATGGATTCATTCTTTGACTCTGGGGGACAAAGAATTTGGGTTCCAGTCTAAAAATTCCATATCAAAGTGAAAAAAATTTAAATTGAGGAAAGTCATTCTAATTAACTAGTAGACAGTTATATGTTCCAGAGAGGATTTTTATGGTAAGAACAAAAGGAATCAATTACTTGAATTATAATTACTAAACATTACTAAAGAGTTTCTATCGTTGTTACTGTGAGCTCCTTTTAATTGTCTACTACTTTGCTGGCTCCTTTTCCCCAAACACCTACTCACTAGTATCCACAGTGAAGGTGTTTGTTTTGCCTATTTTCTTCCTTAAACCTCTCTTTGTCATGTTGCGCAAACCTTTGTGGATCTTCTTATTTCTCTTTTTAAAATTTCACTAGAAGAAATGTTTATTCCTATGCTTCTGTTACTCAGAATTTATAATTTATCTTTTCACTCTTTTGCCACCTTATATATGTCTTTTAATTTTTAGTACCCTAGGAAACTAGCTAAAATTTCTATAAATATTTTCTTCTCAATAAGGAAACAGGTCTATGATATAGTTTTTGCAAAAAAGAAAAAAACAGTTGCTCTGGTGGATGCTAAGAGAAACCTATACAGAATTTATAATAAATGGATGCAGGAGGACCTAAGTTTGTCCTTTAAAATAAAAGTAAACAGAATGTAAAGTGGCATAGAAACAGGTTTTAGATAGAAAGGGATTTAGATCTGAGATAGGTTACCATCTCCTAGCAGTAGAGGCATGAGTAAGAGCTGCAGAGGGTAATAGACTATCTTTCTCCCTTTTCTTCTCCCTCTAGAGCAGTGGTTCTCAACCTTCTGGCCCTTTAAATACAGTTCCTCATGTTGTGACCCAACCATAAAATTATTTTTGTTGCTACTTCATAACTGTAATGTTGCTGCTGTTATGAATCGTAATGTAAATACCTGATATGCAGAATGGTCTTAGGCGACCCCTGTGAAAGGGTCATTTGACCGCCAAAGGGGTCCTGACCCACAGGTTGAGAACCGCTGCTCTAGAATCTAACCAATCTCTAGTGGGGAGAGAGTCTGAGAAAATAAGTAACCGAGGCTGAGAAACCACAAGGTGAACAGCAGGAGAGGAGTTTAAAGAATCTGTCTGGTGCCCAAGTCAGCCTGAGGCTCATAGAAACCTTTGTAAATTTTAAGGCCAAATTAATATTAAGGGTAAAATACAAAGAGTTCCATTTGAGTTTGTGTTAAGTATTTATGGGAAGAATTGAAGGTTAGTTATGTTAACCCCTGTTTTGTTTAAAAAGTAAAAATTTTTTTTATACCATTTATATGAACTTAAAAGGTCATGATGCTTTCTTCCAAGCTGTTGTTTGTGTGTGTGTGTGTGTGTGTGTGTGTGTGTTTGGTTTTGGGGGTTTTTTGTTTTGTTTTGTTTTGTTTTTGTTTTGTTTTTGTGTCAGAAAACCTTGCAGAAAATGGCAAAAAATAGGGCCTAAAATTCAGGGGAAAACGGGAATTAACTTTTATTGCATTGCCTAATATGTTATAGGCATTGAGCTTCGAGTTTTTTTCCAGTTATTTAACCAGTGTCTTTCAGCAGCAAAGCCACTCTGCTTTTCTCTGCACTGGAGCAAGCGTTCCAGGATGGGGAGAAGGAACTTGATTCTTCCAGTTTTCTTGCTCTTCCTGGCAGCATGGTGTCTGGAATAGGCAACTTATTCCAGATTCTTTTTCTTTCTGGGATCCCCAAACAGCCTTATTGTGCCTGGTCAGAGGTACCTGCTGGACAGTGCCTCCTACTCAGAGGGCTGCGTCCAACTGTGTGTGCTGCCCCCTCCATAGTCCCAGGTTCTAATCTAACCCTTTCCTCTCCGATCCCCTGCACCTAGAGGTGGTGGCAGTTTCCTGTAGTACTGAGTTTCTGCTTATGTCTTAGTTGCCTTTTCATTGGCTCAGTTCTCTAACACCTTTTGAAACAATTTCTTACATTAAATTCTTCATTAAAATGACTGATGTTTCCATTTTCCTGATTGACTTCTGACTGGTACCACTAAATACACTGTACCCCTTTTCTAAATAAGTAAACTGCAGCTCAGGTGGGTTCAGTAACTTTGCCAAGGTTTCATAGCTGGCAGGGGGCATAGGTAGAATGTGGGCACAGATCTATGGGCCCTAGTCTTTGCTAATATTCCAGGACATGGAAGGAAAACCATAAGAAGTATGAGTTGCCAAATTTTAAGAATTTTAAAGAATAACTTAATAAAGAATTTTAGAGAATAACTTAAGAATAAAGTTATTGCCCTAACTGGTTTGGCTCAGTGGATAGAGCATCAGCCTGCAGACTCAAAGGTCCCAGGTTCGGTTCCGGTCAAGGGCATGTGCCTTGGTTGCAGGTACATCCCCAGTAGGGGGTGTGCAGGGGACAACTGATCGATGTTTCTCTCTCGATGTTTCTAACTATCCCTCTCCCTTCCTCTTTGTAAAAAAAAATCAATAAAATGTATTTTTTAAAAAGAATAAAGTTATTATCTATCTATACAGCTGATTAATTAGAATCCTTATATCTTTATATATTCTCAAATATATACATTCTTTATATATATATGCATGTTTATATGTATATTCTTTTGTAGGTAAAAACTTGTGGTCTATGTGTCAAATTTAAAAAATTTGACAAAATTTAAAAAAAAAAAAATTATGAGAATTTTTTTAGTTGCTTGCCAACATTTTTAAATTTAGTAACTTTTATTTTAAAAATAATCCCATCTGAGATGTTCTTAAAAGACTGATGATCCCACAACACTGGACATACAGCATAAGTACAGCTGAATGGTGGGAACTTTCTTAGGGTAGAATAGGTTTTCTGTAGCCCTTGTCACAATGTATATTACCTCCCTGACCTGGTAGTCATTTGAGTTTGATATCTCTGATAAAGCACCTGTCTCTTAAGTATCATCAAGCCACCTGTGAAAAATTAAAGTTGGTTTTTATCTACATTTTCAGAAAAAGTGTATAAGGCATCAGAGGAACCTCCTCTCATTACTCTTACCCATAGGTTGAGAACATCAGATAAAGTGAACTGACATTGTAAAGATGACTCCTGATTGGATAATCAGTAAATGCAACTGTACCTTCCAGGACCATCCAAATCCATTCCATAAGTCCATCTAACAAAGTAAAACCACTGTCTCAAGTGTCTGCTGTGGTATATGTTAAGATTCAACTCATTCTGAGATGACTGGGCCATTCAGATTTGCTTATCAACAGTAATTTATCAAATTGCAGCTTCTGACATGTGGTTTTATTTGGCACAAACTGACTATGAAATACAGATCCAAGCAGGTCTCTTACTTCTTTTATTTGAATAATAATTACTATGGGAGTGTCAGTTAATGCTCATTCTGTTTTCAATAAATATTCTTATACGCAACTCATTAAAAATTTGCCATTTATTTCCATCTAACTGTCCAATAAATATCAATACTCTAAGAATTATTGATTAAGTATGCTGTATGATCACAAGATAAGAGTCAATTGGGAACAGTCTAGCTGTATTCTTGAAAATGTTTAATTGGTAAAATCACTTCACTCAAATGTGATTAAAAGCTAACTGTTAATTGAGGACTAAGATGTGACTATTACAAAGCATGTACCAGGATAACAACTCCTTTCTAAAGATGGTTTCCAATTAATTAGAAGAACTTTTTCCTAACATGTAGCTATCTTGGTCTCTTTTATGCAATGAATTTCTGGCACATGGATCTCAATTTGGGGAGATAATTTTCACTTCTGATGAAATTACTTCAGTCCTAGGAGGAAGCTCATAGGGTTTGGTTTGCTTGTGTAATTTCTCTTCTCTTTTCTTCATAATTTCTTTGAACTGCTTTTTTTCCTCTAACTCTTCATCTTTACGTTCTTTGGCCTCACATATTGCATTTTCTTTCTGTCGGATCTTTAGCTCTTTCTCCCACTGTTACAGAGAAAAGGTGTCATTTACATATGATTAAAAAATTAACTTCTCAAAATGCAAATTTATATATTCAATTATCCTTTTACATTTTCTCACAGATATTCTACAGGAATTTATATTCTAACACATTGGAAAAAATATATAAACCATCTATCAGAAAGTGTACAAGTCCCACACACACAAAGAAGAATTCCCTCTTAACATTTTTAATAAGAAAAGATAATACGGTTTATAATTCTACTGGGGGCTAGGTGCACAAAAATTTGTGCACTTGGGAGGTCCCTCAGCCTGACCTGTGCCCTCTCGCAGTCTGGGACCCCTCTGGGGATGTCCATCTACTGGTGTGCCTGGTCAGCCTGGGTGAGGGGCTGATGGCTGTTTGCAGGCTGGCCAAGCCCCCCAGTGGGGACCCTCACCCCATTGGGGTGTGGCCAGCATGGGTGATGGACTGAGGGCTGTTTTAGGCTTTCAGGCTGCCCACAGCTCCCGTTGACCCAATGTCCCAGCAAGGCTGGCTGGAAGCAGGTTTCTGGGGTTTGTTTATCTTCTATAATTGATGCATTGTTCCTTTAAGCCGAATCCTAGGCAGGTAACAAAGCCTCCTATCTGCTTCAGCTCGGGGCTTCTAAAATTGAAAGAATGTTGCCTTAGTAGACTCTAGGCAGGCAGTTTCCTCCATTGCTCTGAGGCTTCTATAATTGAGACAATGTTGCAAATATGTTGTTGCCTGGAGCCAGGAGAAGCCCAGCTGGCAAACAGTTTTACTTCTGCTGCAATGGAAGCTGCCTGTTTACTCTAGCAGCTACGTGACTGCCAGCCTCCATCTTGGCTGGGTTAATTTGCATGCAGTCACTCTGACTGGCTGGTGGGCGTGGCTTAGGCATCTCAAAGAAATGGTCAATTTCAATATTATGCTTTTATTAGATTAGATATACCAAATGAATTTCCTTTCTTTATCAATATTGATATTTACATGAAATCATGGAATCATAAAGTAAAAAATCAAGCCAAAGCAAAACAAAAAGAAAAAAAAATTAAAGTGAAAGAAATTGTGATACTATTACATGTGAGGTCAAAAAATGAAATTAATCAAACGATAAATGCTGACTTGCAATAGATCATTAAAATTATATAAAACATTAATTGCAATTGAGCATGTTAACTCCTAACAATAACAGCATATCTGAAGGTAAGATTCCTAGGAATAAGGAGTTGAAAGCAACAATGGCCTTTCAACCAAGCAACATGAAAGATAGGGTAAAAGGAAATAATAAACCCTGTTAGGCTAGGTGAAAAGTTTAAGCAGAAGGCTCCTAGCATGAAATGTTGGAAATTTCTGAAGATACTACCTACATTGCTTGTTTTGTCATTCTCCACTCATGCATACACACAAGTGACTATGCTTAACAACCTATCAATTAACTTATAGATTACTCTATACCAGTGCTGTGAATTATAACTAATAAAAATAAGCAGGACCAAATCTCAAAATCCATAACACATCACTCAGCCTTCCAAAGGCAATAACATTTTTTAAAATGTCAACATACACAGAGTAAATATTTTTTAAAAGCATAATAAAATTATATCTACTTTTTAAAAACCAATTAAAATTTAAAGACATAAGAAATACAAAAATTACTTGCACTTATCTTGAGGCTGTTCCAATACACAGTTATTACTCATATAATTTTATTTCTCAGAAACCATTTTTTGCATAAAATACCCAGAAAATTGAGGCAAAGCATCCTGAACATTCAAGGACAGGCTGAAATTCATGCTTTGGTTTAGTCTACACATTCTGTGATACTTATCTGAGACATAATTTTTCTCATATAATAAATTAAGTAGTAATATTATATCACAAAACTATCAATTTTATGTTATAGCATAAAAGTAGTAGTTGGTAAAAGAAGACAGTATCTGTAAACCAGATAACTAATCTGCTTATATGAGAGATTTCAGTGTACCTCATGATTTGATCTCTATGTGTGAAAAAAAATCGACAGAGGATTAATTCTGTAAAACTCTCAGTAAAATGGAATGCTTGGATATCCAAAACAGCATGATATAAAAACAGGAATATGGTATATCGCTAATGACTAGGGACTGTTTTTCCTCCTTTACCCCTTGTTAGACTTGGCAAGGCTGGAATTCACCATAACATTATAATCTTTCATTTTGTTAACCCAACAAAAAGTAAGCTTTCCTCTCACATTTTTGTCTCTGTTCACCTTGACAAATTCTATTTGGATAAACCATTGTCTTGCCTTTACTTTTATAGGCCAATATTATCATTAATGTGGCAGCCAGGAGGATGAAGGTTTTCTTGAAATTGATGGGGAATAGAAGCACCATTTATTACTGCTTTTTTCAACCCATTCACTCAGGGACTCAATCATCATACTATGGAATACCAGCAGTATCTTAATATCTGCTGAACAATTAGGTGTCTGCCGTATTCCTTGCTTACTATGGCTACTGTGTAGCTGTGTTTTTGTTTCTTGTCAATCCTACAGATTCTACCTCCCCATCCCCACTTCCATTATAAACCAGAAAACTGAGCAATGATGGAGAATTAAAAAGAAAAGTAGATTTGAAGTCCAAAGATTTGGTTTTGTGTGAACGTTTACTAACTTTAAAACCTTGGTAAAATAACTGAAATGTAAACCACCATTCTTATTGGTAACTATTTTATCGGGTTGTTGTGAAAGTTAAAGTTAACTAAAGTAAGGACATTTTGTAAAGTGTAAAATATAACATACAAAGCAGTACTGCTATAGCCTCCTGAGAGGAAATGGCATATACATGAAGACTGTTAAATATGATATTCATGGAACTTCCATAAACCTTCCCAGATCAAGACTTTGTAGTTTGTATTACTATTTTATTAGGCTACCCACATATCAAACAATTTGTATTTTATCAAACATCAAACTTATTTTCAGAAAGGATTCCTTTACTCTTCTATAGCTACATTCCAAACAGGTTCATGGTGGGTGATTGCTTATATAATGCTTATACCTTTGAAAAGAGGGAAAAAATGATAGTTTCTAGGGTCCATTTCTTAGCCTTCTTTTCCTAGCCTCCTCTCTATCATTCAAAATAATGTCCTCTGTCTCTTCAACTGGCCCCAGGCAGTTGAGTTTAATCACAAAGTGATTAAAGTCTTTCTATTCTTTCAATAATAAAGAATAGCAACTGAAAACTGAGTCAAAAGATGTTTGTTGTGTTATTAAAACTACACAATATATATGTGTATGTACACCTTGACAATTTGCTCTTTCTTGTAATCTATTCTAGATAATTCACTTGAGTGACTGGTAAAATATAGATGCCACTTTTATGAACCATTAGGAATTCTTTATACTACCCTGTACATATGATATACTGGTTTAACAAAACTTTCATTATTGAATAAAAATATTATATTATGGCACTCATTTTGTGTTGCCAGGGCATCATTCTATTCCCAAATCCTAGTACTTGTAGCTATTGCTAGAGTAGTTTAAATATTAGCTATATGATAAATTATAATTCAGTGGATGGGATCAGTAAAGGAAATAATCCCTTATCATTTCTCAAAAGATTACTAATTAAATGAAATGTAAAAAATTAATCATGGGAGAGAAAGATTCCATCAAAAAACTATTAGAACAGATAAATAAACTCAGTAAAGCTATAGGATACAAAATAAATATCCATAAATTGGTTTTATTTTTATACACAAAAATGAACTATCAGAAAGGGAAACTAAGAAAATGACCCTATTTACCACTGTATCAAAAAATATTTAGGAATAATTTAAATAAAAAAATACTTAGGAATAAATTTAACCAAGGATGTAAAAGACCTGCACTTAGAAAATTATAAAGCACTGAAGAAAGAAATTTAAAAAGATACAAATAAGTGGAAGCATATAATGATGTTAACGAGTTAACATCATTAAAATGGCCATACTACCAAAAGCATTCACAGATTCAACACAATTCCTATCAAAATACCAATGGCATATTTCACAGAACTAGAACAAATGTCCCCAAAATTTATATAAAACCACAAAAGACCCTGAATAGCCACAGCAACTCTGAGAAAAAAGAACAAAGTTGGAGGATTCATGCTACCTGGTATGAAACTATACTATAAGCCATAGTAATCAAAACATCATGATACTGGCATAAGGACAGGCATATATATGAATTGAACAGAATAGCAAGCCCTGAAATAAACTCATGCCTTTATGGTCAATATTTGGCAAAGGAGTCAAGAACATACCATATGGTAAAGATAATCTATTCAGTAAATTGTATAAATGACCCCTAGAACAAAAAAAATCATAAAATGATTTTTCAAGAAATGATCAACTAAATGAGTTCAATGGATTAAACTGTCTTAAGTGAGTAGCATTTTATTGCCACAGTTTAACTCATACCACAAAGTGATGAAAGTCTCTCTAATATTTCAAAGGCAAAGAATGGTCACTGAAATTTGAGTCAAAAGATTTTTGTTCCATTGTTAAAACTATACTGTAGAAAAAAAATGTTCAGTGTTCAATATCAGATTCTTGTTTTAAAAATATACTAATTCAGGAAACAGTATAAGGCTAGTATTTTAAAAGGACAGAGGCCAATTTTCTGTAGCCCAGTGAAGGCTCTGATATTATAGATCGTACAGTGAGATATAATTAAGTTTAGCAATGTCCAATCATAGCTCTACTTTTAAGTTCCACATGTTAATATTAAAGTCTCAGAACTACACATTGTAATTCAAAATACCTTTAAAAAACAAAGCTTTTTAAAGTAGTTTAAGAAAGTCAATCTTACATAATGGTCAATGATTCTTGTCAATTCTTCATCTCTCTTGGTGAAGAAATCTGGAGATGGAAACATGGGGACGTCTACTACAGAAGGATGTTCCCTTCAAAAGAGCATAAGAACAGATCCAATATTAGGTATAGGTATTCCTCCCAGGAATATGCAACTTTGAAAGTAATAATTCATTATTAAGCATTTTGATTCTCCATTGTTAACATCAAGTACTTAACTCTGTACAGACTACTATGTTGTTAGCTTTCAGTTTTGGTGAGCTACTTGGGGTTTTAAAACTGATATTTTCAAGGATAGGGTATGGCATATAGAATAAGAACTAGACAATAATAAAAAGGCAGTCTTCTTCTAGGAGATGTATATACTATAGCTTGTCAGTAGAAAATGAGATGTAAGGATATGAAAGGCTAAAGGACAGTTGAAGTCAACTATGACCAATGGGGAGATGAAAAGTATGCCTCACCGTACATAGCTCCATGACCCTGTATATTCTGGTGGAAGTCTAAGCTTATTTGAACTAAGGCTTATTAAGAAAACACACACACACACACACACACGCACACACACAAAACAAAACAAAACAAAAAACACAACAAAAAACAGTGATGTGACTTCAGTATTGTTCCTAACTCTTCATAATACTAAGAGTATAACTGTGGCAGACAGCTTAGCAACAACTCAATGAAAGAGTTGGCAGTGCAAAGTGGGGACTAAGCTATTGGAGATTTATTGTTAAACTGTTCACATAATAATTGTATTATTTTAGATATTTTGAAGAAATTATTGTGAGTCCAGAAATAGGTAAAGCAACAAGATGGTGATAGAGAATATGGCTTTGTAGGAGAGAAAGTGGCTTTAAAAAATAAAGCTATTAGGCAAGAATCTAATAAGTGACATAGCTGGTGAAAATTTTGTAAATTCAGACAAGTCTGATAAATTTTTATGACTATAATGTATGCCTACATGCACTTTTTTCAAGTTGCTCTATATGTGGAGCTCTATATTTTTTATACCACGTGGTTCCTTCATATCACCAGTTTGTCCTTTTCACACTGTAATAAATGCTTCTCAAATATTTCCTTTATCTTCATCTTCACCATCATTTCCCTTATTTAAACCATCATTCTTACCTGGACTTAGACCTTTTCTTTCGAATCCCTGCGTCCACCATGTCTTACCCTCTTCTCCACATCTTTGCACAGGGCTGGTTAATGTCTATTTATCCTTCAGGTCTCAGTTCAAATCCACTACCATAGCTCTCAATCCACCATGGGGCCTTCCTTCATACTTACCTCAACTGTAATTTTAAATTTATCTGTGTGCCTATATGAGTTTTATATTTCCTGGTTAGAATATGAGCTATCTGTTTGTGCAGATGGTTTACTTATCATTGTCTTATTAGTTCACAATACAGTGTCATTAAATACTCAATAAATGTTTATATGTTTAGTGAATTATAGAATTTTTGAATGAAAGTTGTGACATTGGTAATAGTCTATCACAAAACACACTATGTCAGTAGAGCAATGTCCAGTATAGCAAGGGAATGGCAATCTCAGGAGACAAGTCACAGAGTGGAACTAATAGGAGTTCAACTCAAGTGGCTGGTGACCAGAGAAAATATATGGAGCCCTCTCCCAACCCATAAGGTTCAGAAATATTGTGAGGCAGAAGAGCAGTGAGCTCTCCACTGCATGCTGACTAGAAACTCCAGTCTTCCTATTAAAATATTAAAATAAAATATAATTTTAGAATGCTGGGGAATTTGGGGACAGCTGGGGGCTGAGACAAGCTAACCATATTTTACAAAATTTGAGCACTTCTGATATTAAAAGAAATGTGCTAAATACTGTGAAAAAGGAATAAGATAGAATAGTATAATTATTTAAAGTTTAAAAATATTCAAGTAACTTGCCTCAAATTACTTTTTGAGTTATAAAAGTTTAAATTTAAGTTAAAGGGATGTATAATAATATAAAATCTTTAAAATGGAAAGGTTAGATGGGTATGCTTGTTCATCTGTGACTTCTAGTTATTTCAGTTGAACAGTTAGTACTTGAAAAGAAAGAGTATAGATAACGATTAAAAAAGGCAACCTGAGGCATAAGAGAGACAAACATTTAATGATATAAACAGAAAAATATAGTAAAATGGTTAAGCATATGATTCTGCCACCTAGTATTCTTTGATCCCTCTGTTCCTTTTTTTAATATAAAAATTATAATTGGCTTTATTTTTATTTTATAAATATTAAAAAGAAATAAGACATAAAACATTTTTGATGGAGCAAATACTGAACAAATTTCAAGTGCATTATTCTTTTTTAAAATTCTTTATTGTTTAAAGTATTACATATGTCTCCCTTTTCCCCCATTGACCTCTCCCAGGTGATTCCACTCCCTAGCACATGCCCTCATTCCCCCTACTGTTTGTATCCATGGGTTATGCTTATGCCTTATATGCATGCATACAAGCCCTTTGGTTGGTCTCTTCCATACACACCCGCACCCCCTACCTTCCCTCTGAGGTTGGACAGTCTGTTCAATGCTTCCATGTCTCTGGATCTAATTTTGTTCATCAGCTTATGTTGTTCATTATATTCCACAAATGAGTGAGATCATGTGATATTTAGCTTTCTCTGACTGGTTTATTTCACTTAGCATAATGCTTTCTAGGTCTATCCATGCTGTTGCAAATGGTAAGAGTTCCTTCTTTTTTATAGCAGTTAGTATTCTATTGTGTAGATGTACCAGTGTTTTTTAATCCACTCATCTGCTGATGGGCACTTAAGCTGTTTCCAAATCTTAGTTATAGTAGATTGTGCTGTTATCAACATGGGGTGCATATATCCTTTCTGATTGGTGTTACTGAGTTATTGGGATATATTCCTAGAAGTGGGATTACTGGGTCAAATGGGAGTTTCATTTTAAATTTTTTGAGGAAACTCCATACTGTTTTTCACAGTGGCTGCACCAGTCTTCATTTCCACCAGCAGAGGGAATTTTCTCTGCATCCTTGCCATCACTTGTCGTTTGTTGATTTGTTGATGATAGCCATTCTGATAGATGTGAGATGCTACCTCATTGTGGTTTTGAGTTGCATCTCTCGGATGATTAGTGAAGTTGAGCATGTTTTCATGTCTCTTGGCCTTCTGTATGTCCTTTTGAAACTAATCTATTTAGGTCCTTTGCCCATTTTTTTTTTCATTAGATTGTTTACTTCCTTTAGTTAAGTTGTATGAATTCCCTGTAAATTTTGGAGATTTATCACCATCAAAAGAATTTAAAGGAAGCCATGGCAAAACAGAGACAATTAAAGTTCTTTAAATTATTCTGACTTGGAGAGAAACCAAGATTGCGGCATAGGTGAACATCGGAATTGCTGCTGGGCACAACTATTTCAAAAACACAACAAAAAGAAAAAATGGACACCACCCACGCACAAAAGATGGCTGGCTGAGTGGAAATTCTACTAGTAGAAAGAGACTGAGACACAGAGGAGGTGTGGAAATAAAGTGTAGAGGTATGGAGGTGTGCGCGAAGGGGCTCACGGAAAGGGCTGGCAACATTTCGTACCAGAGGGAGGCACAAGCTCCCGACTGCTCTGAACTCCAGTTCCAGGCGAGTTTCTGGGCACTCAGAATCATACAGGGAGGAGCTGGACTATCTAGCACCATCTGGCACCAGGAGGATTTTCAGAGCGGCTTTCTCTCAGTGATGCCGAGGGTCACTGCAACCCGGTGCCTCTTAGGGCAGGGCTGAGAATCAGCCATAGCTGGTTGCTCCACCCTGTAGACTCCCCAAGACCCCGCCCCACCCAAGCTGCGTGCAGAGGCTTTTGCATATAAAAGGCTGGGAAGCCCAAGGCAGAAGCTAAAAGAGCACCTCCTTGGAGTTCCAAGAGACTATGTACCCAGTGGTCAGAGCGGGACCACCCAGTCTACAACTCCTCAGATCATAAGGGACACACTCAGGAGGCAGACTTAGTGGGCACCAAAGCCCCAGTGAAGCAAGTCTTGCCCCATAAGGGTGTCTCCAGCATAGAAGTTCGCCCACCATAGACATAGCTGATTAAAGCCACTCTGTCAATGCAGGGAAGCAGCCAAAATGTGGAGACAAAGAAACAGGTCACAAATGACAGAAATAGAGGAAAGCAAACGACTGGATATAGAGTTCAAAGCCACAGTTATAAAGCTTTTCAAGAATATTCTAGAGGCTGCCGATAAATTTAGTGAGACCCTCGAGCATATGAAAAAGGACCAACTAGAAATTAAGCCTACACTGACTGAAATAAAGAATAATATACAGAAATCCAACAGCAGACAAGAGGATCACAAGAATCAAGTCAAATATATGAAACATGAAGAAGCAAAACCCACCCAGCCGGAAAAGCCAAAAGAAAAGAGAATCCAAAAATATGAAGATAGTATAAGGAGTCTCTGGGACAACTTCAAGCGTACCAACATCAGAATTATAGGGGTGCCAGAAGAAGAGAGAGAGCAAGATATAGAAAACATATTGGAAGAAATAATGACAGAAAACTTCCCCTATGTGGTGAAAGAAATGGACTTGCAAGTCCAGGAAGCACAGAAAACCCCAAACAAAAGGAATCCAAGGAGGACCACACTGAGACACACCATAGTTAAAATGCCAAGGACAAAAGACAAGGAGAGAATCTTAAAAACAGCAAGAGAAAAGTAGTCAGTTACCTATAAGGGGGCACCCATATGACTGTCAGCTGATTTCTCAACAGAAAATTTGCAGGCCAGAAGGGAGTGTCAAGAAATATTCAAAATGATGAATAGCAAGGACATACAACCAAGATTACTTTACCCAGCAAAGCTATCATTCAGAATTGAAGGTCAGATAAAGTGCTTCACAGACAAGAAAAAGCTAAAAAAGTTCATCACCACCCAACCAATATTATATGAAATCCTGAAAGGTATTCTTTGAGAAGAGGAAGAAGAAGAAAAAGTAAAGATAAAAATTATGAATAACAAATACATATCTATTAACAAGTGAGCCTAAAAATCAAGTGAATAAAAAAAAATCTGATGAACAGAATAAACTGGTGAATAGAATAGAATCAGAGGCATAGAAAGGGAGTGGACTGACAATTCACAGGGAGAAAGGGACTTGGGGGTGTGGGAAGAGACTTGACAAAAATCGTACACCTATGGATGAGGACAGTGTGGGGGGGATAAGGGCAGTGGCTGGGGTGGGAACTGGGAGGAGAGGAGCTATGGGGGGGGGGAAGAGAAACTACTGTAATAATATGGACAATAAAAATTAAAAAAGTAAAAGAAAAAAAAAAGAATTCTGTGAGAGGGAAAAAGAAACAACAGTTTCCTCATTTAGTTCTAAAAAAATATTCTGAGTTGGATGCCTCTATTGTGGGGTCATCCAGTTGTTTAAGAACAACACCTCAGATGCGATTGTTTTCAAAATAAAAGTAGCTAAATTTCAAAATATTTGTCTGGCTTTGGTATCAGGAGAATACTAGCATTCTCTCTTGTTTGATTTTTTTTAAAACAGTTTTAGAAGGACTGGCATTAATTATTTAAATGTCTGATAGCAGTAACCAAGTTATTTGATCCTGAGATTATTTTGGTTGGAAGGTTTTTGATGACTGATTCAATCTCCTTACTTGTTATTGGTCTATTCAGATTTTTTATTTTTTTATGATTCAATCATTGTAAATTATATGATGGTTCTAGAATTTTATTCATTTCCCCTACTTAATTTAATCTGTTGGCATATAACTGTTAACAGTGGTCTCATGATCCTTTGCCTTTTTGTGGTATCTTTTTTTATTATTTTAGTCTTCTTTCTTTTTATCTTGGAAAGTCTAGCTAAAGGTTTGTCAAATTTGGTTACTTTTCTTCAGTTTTATGGATTTCTTCAATTGTTTTCTAGTCTGTTTCATTTATTTCTGCACCTAACTTTGTTCCTTCCTTCCTTCTGCTAATTTTAGGCTTATATGGTTTTACTCTTTATAGTTCCTTGAAGTATAATGTTTTGTTGAGATCTTTCTTTTTTTTCTTAATATAGGCATTTGTTACTCTAAGTGTCCCTCTTAGAACTGTCTTTTCTGTATCCTATAAGTTTTGGTATGTTATGTTTGCATTTTCACTTATTTCAAAATATTTTTGATATTCTATTTGATTTTTTTGACTCATTGGTTATTCAGAAGAATACTGTTTAATATCTACATATTTGTGATTTTCCAGTTTTTCTCCTGTTAATAATTTATAGTTTTATAACATTTTGGTTGGAAAAGATACTTGGTATGATTTCAGTGCTTTTAAATTTGCTTACACTTGGTTTGTAACCTAACATACTAGTATGATCTATCCTGGAGAATGTTCCATGTTCAGTTAAGAACAATATATGTTCTGCTACTTTGGAGTAGAATGTTAAATATATTAGGTCAATTAGATCTAAAGAATATTCAAGTTCAATGTTTCCTTTTTATTTTTCTGTCTAGATAATCTATCCATCATTGAAAGTGGAGTATTGGTGTCCTCTACTATTTTTGTAATATTGTCTGTTTCTCCCTTCAGGTCTGTTAATATTTGCTTAATATATTTTGGTGCTCCAAAATTTGGTGCATATATATTTACTACAGGCCCAATGCACAAAATTCATGCAAGATTAGGCCTTCTTTCCCCCAGCTGCTGGCATCAGCTTCTCTCTTGCAACCGAGACCTGGGCTTCCCTTGCAGCCCCGGCTTCATCTGGAAGGTTGTCAGGAAGGACATCTGGTCTAATTAGCATATTATGCTTTTATTATTATAGATAATTGTTATTACCTCTTGATTAATTGAACCCTTTGTCATTATGTAATAGTTTTTGAGTTGAAGTCTATTTTGTCCAAGGTAAGTATGGCGCTGTTCGTGCTCTCTGTTTCTACGGGCATGGAACATCTTTTCCAGCCCTTTACTGTGAGTCTGTTTGTGTTCTTAGAACTGAAGTGAGTCTCTTGTAGGTAGCATAGAGTTGAGTCTTGTTTTTTTATGCATTTAGCCACTCCATAGTTTTTGATTGCAGAATTTAACATTTAAAATAATAATTGATGGGTTTAACTCACTTCTCATTATCTTTTGTGTATTTACTTTAGGTTTTTGCTTTGTGGTTACTATGGGGCTTATATAAAAGATCTTATTGTTATAACAGTCTAATTTAAGCTGATAACAACTTAAACTCAGTCAGAAACAAAATTAGATCTTAATTTTACCATCCAATTATATTTCAGTACCATTTTTCCTTAATTCTATTTTAATTCAGTACTCTTAGGAACCATGGATCTTTCTGGAAATTGAAAGTTTTCCAATCCTTAGAGACACATCCTATCTAATAAAGAGGGAATACACAAATTGATCATCATGCTGTCACAAAGATGGCAGCACCCACAGTGGAGGCAGAGTTTCTGTAACACAAAATGGCGGAACACACAGTGGAGGCTGAGTTCCCATAACGAGCCTTAATGAGCAATCAATAGGGACCTGAGACTGTGTGGCACTGGGCCAGGGCAGGGGTGAAGCCTTACCCCCCACCAGGTGGGGCTTGATAGTGGACCTGAGGCTGCAACCCCCGCCCAGCAGAGCTTGATGGGGGACCTCAGGCCGTGCTCCCCACCCCAGTGCTGGGCCAGGGGACCTCAGGCCACGCCCCCCACCCAGTGGGGCTTGATGGTGGACTTCAGGCCGCACAGCCCAACCTGGCGCCAGGCTGAAGGACCTCAAGCTGTGCCACCCGCCCTGGTGCTGGGACCTGAGGCTGTGCCCCTCACCCAGTGGGGCTTGACAAAAGTGGGGCCAGCCAGGTCTGGATCTCATCCAATTGGGATGGGGCTAGCTGGGTCTGGCTCTTGCATGATTTTGAGGCACCGTGGGTGGGCAGAGACTTGACTCTGAGTCCCGCAGCATGCCCCAAACTCTGACAGGATTTTCATATACGTTTTACTAATTTTCTTTAATCTCTGACATTTCTATTATAGAGAAAGGGCAAATAGCAGTATTAAAATATTTCCTGTAATGTGCATGAGTTTGTTCTAATCCCCTTTAATGTGCATGAATTTCATGCACCAGCCCACTAGTTTAATCATAACTTTCATACTCAAACCCCCACCTGGTAATATTTAATCTTTTATGCATCATTAAAGCAGACGAATTCTTTTTAATACTTTATGTAATAAATAAATATATATATATATGTATATAATTTTTTTAAAAATCTGAAAAAAATAAGTGATTTTCTGGACACATAAATGACAGATTTTTCATCTCAAATAATGTTGATTTTCTATTTTATAAAGCTGATTCATTCAAGTAGCAAATCATATGTCTTTTCTTTGAACACTATTCTTGTTTTCTTTCACCATAATTTCCTTGCCTAAATCAGAGCACCTCAAGATTATAGATTTCTGTAAGACACAAGATTTAAAGTATGGATATATATAACAAAGTTTTCCAAAGTTAAAAAACTAACAACATAATGCGCATTATGCTAAGCGAAATAAGCCAGTCAAGGAAAGCTAAATATCACATGATCTCACTCATTTATGGAATATAATGAACAACATAAACTGATGAACAAAAATAGGATCAGCGACATAGAAACATTGAACAGACAGTCCAACCTATGAGGGAAGGCGGGGAGTGAGGGGGTAAGATAGCAACCAAAGGACTTGTATGCATGCATATGAGCATAACCAATGGACACAGACAGTAGCAGGGTGAAGGCATGTGCTGGGAGGTGGGGATGGCTGGGAAGATGTCAATGGGAGGAAGCGAAGACTCATGTAACACTTTAAACAATAAAGAATTTAAATAAAAACAAACAAATAAATCTTCTTGGATATTTATAAGGTTGGGTTAATAAAGTAATAGCTTGTTCTCAACTTGACTATTACTGTTGCCATTACTTGCTCTCACATTAACAAATTACCTTTGTTTTGTAGTTCTTGCTTATGAAACAATCTATGTATTTAGTCCTTTCAGTGAGAGTTAAAACCTGTTCTGCTCTCACCCCTCCAACATCTATAATCTGGGTAGTGATCCTGTTTCTGCTTGGCATGAAGAACGGCCACTCAAGGAAACTGCAGGGTCCTTGGCTTCTATTCCCAGTGATCTTGTGCCAGGGGCTCTTCCCCAGACATCATCTGCTACAGTTTCAGTCTTACTTTTCTTTGCCAGCCAGACTATTGATCTGGTAGTTTCCATATACAGTACCTATTAGAAAGGTTCAGGTGTCATTTTCACATTGACTAGACCTTACAGAAGAAACACAAAGTCAAGACTTTTTTAATTTAAATTTATTTTCAGTTCACTGAGTCAAAATTTCCAATGGAATGTTCCACTGAAACAATTATTCCACATTTCAGACATAAAATTTTGCAATGTTAGGCCGAGGATAGTTCTCTGCCACCATAGCATTGCTGATGCATCTTCTGTTTCTGTTTATCCACAATCCCCTAAATATATTTAGTCATTAGAGTCTGAGGTTTTTTTCATAAGTTTCATTTTAGACAAAAATCTGTGTGGTTATCAGAACAGAATTGTGCTGTGACTGAAAGATGCCAAAGGCATAATAAAAGGATGCTAAGTTTATTTAAAGGCAGTTTATAGAAACTAATGGAGATGGTTTCACAAAGTAAGAGAAATTATATTGTGCTCCAGGTTGAGGTATGGCTACATGAACACCTCTGAACAACATGGAAGGATGAGCAGTGTTAGTGTGAATAAGGGTGCATATGTCTTAAGTGAGTAATTGAACATATCAAAGAGCTTTTTGAATTTGCAGAGAGAACAAGTGACAATGTTAGTTTTAAATGTGTTGAGTTTAAGTATCTTCTTTTTAAAGTATATATATTTTATTGATTTCAGAGAGGAAGGGAGAAGGAGACAGAGATGGAAACATTAATGATGAGAGAGAATCATTGATCAGTTGTACAACCCGGGCATTTGCCCTGACCAGGGATCAAACCACAACCTCCTGGGTCATAGGTCAATACTCAACTACAGAGCCATGCCAGCTGGGTGAGTTTAAATGTCTTCTTACACCAGTTGGAATTTGTTGTCATTAGGCCTCTCATCCTGGGAATACTCCTTACCATTGTTTTCTGAACCCACTATGTTCCATTTTTTAGGTTTATTCCCTCATTTGGAGAAAGATACTCTTGATGTGATTTCAATCCTCTTGAATATGGAGAGACTTTGCCTGTGTCCCAATATGTGGTCTATCTTTGAAAATGTCCCATGTGTGCTTGAGAAGAATGTATATTCTGTAGTTTTGGGGTAGAATGTTCTAAAGATGTTGATTAAGTCCACCTGATCTAGTGAGTTGTTTAGGATTGATGTTCCTTTGCTAATTTTTTGTCTAGAGGATTTATCCAGTGATGTTAATGAGGTATTAAAGTCTCCTACTATGATTGTGTTGCTGTCAATCTTTCCCCTGATATCTTTGTGTGTTTTTGTTTTTTTTTTGTATTTGGGTGCTTCTGCACTGGGTGCATAAATGTTTATCAGAGTTATATCCTCTGGTAATATAATCCCTTTAGAATTATGAAGTGGCCTTTCTTGTCTCTTGTTATGGTCTTCACTTTGAGGTCTATTTTGTCAGTTATAAATATGGCTACCCCAGCTTTTTTTTCATTTCCATTTGCCTGAAAGATTTTTCCATCCCTTCACTTTCAGTCTATGTGATTCTCTTGTTCTGAGGTGGGTCTCCTGTAGACAGCATATGTATGGGTTATGTTTTCTTATCCATTCACTCACTCAATGTCTTTTGATTGGAGCATTTAATCCATTTAATGTTCTTATTGGTAGGTGCTTGTTTGTAGCTATTTCTGTGCTTTATGCCTGTGTTCCTTCCTCCCTTTCTATTTCTTCTTATTACAACATCCCCTTTAGCATTTCCTGCATTGTTGGCTTGGTAGTGACAAACTCCCTTAGCCTTTTTTGTCTGTGAAGCTCCTGATTTCTCCTTCAATTTTGATTGATAGTCTTGCTGGATAGAGTATCCATGGATGCAGTCCTTTGCTTTGCATCACTTTGTATACCTCCTTCCATTCCCTTCTAACTTGATGTGTTTCTGTTGAAAAATCATTTGATAATCTGATGGGAGATCCTTTGCAGGTAACTCTCTGTCTCTCTCTTGCAGCCTTTAAGATTCTCTCTTTGTCATGAACATTTGCCATTATAATTATGATGTGCCTTGGTATGGGTCTTTTAGGGTTCATCTTGCTTGGGACCTTCTGTGCTAATGTAACTTTTTTCTTCCCCATATCTGGGAAATTTTCTGTTATTATTTCTTCAAATAGATTTTCTAATCATTGCTGCTCTTCTTGCCCTTCTTGCAGCCCTATTATGCATATGTTACTAGTTTCATGTTGTCCCAAAACTCCCTTAGGCTCTCTTCCTGCTTTTTAATTTTTTTTCCAGGTGCTGTTCAGATTGGGCTTATTTCTCTACTTTATCTTCTAACTCACTAATTCAGTCCTCTGCTTCTTCTAGTCTACTGTTGAAACCTTCCATGGTGTTTTTGATTGTAGCTATATCACTTTTGATTTCTTGCTGATTTATGCATAGGTTGTTGATTTTCTCATCCATCCATTGTATGAACTATACGACCATTACTCTGAATTCTTTTTCTGTCATGTTGCATGCTTCCATTTCACTTATTTCCTTTCTTGATGATTTCTCATTTTCTTTTCTCTGGGGATTGTTTTGTTGCCTCGCCATTCTAACTATCACCAGAAGGTTCAAATGTCGAGTTGTGTGGGCCTGGGCCATGTGCAGTGGGAGCTTCGTACCACCCATGTATCACTGAAGAGCTCCAACACCAAGACATGTGGCTGCCATGCGTTGCTGAGAGCCACACTTGCCCAGGATCAGAGTCACCAGTGCTCAGTGTGACCTCATGCACACACCTAGAATCAGGGACCCTGCCTGCGCTGTGCTGGAAAAGAGACGCCACTGGCATGTGTTGAAAATAAGAGTCCCCTGGCATGTGCCAGGAGTCAGAGTCCCCTTCTTGTGCCTGCACCAAGAATCAAGTATCAGAGTCTCTGTTGCTTGGTGCAGCCTCACAAGGAGAATCAGGGTCCCTGTGTGTGCATGTGCCAAGAATTGGAGTCATTAGTTCTTAGTGTGCATATACTGGGAATCAGGGATGCCAGGCACAAATGATGAGAAACAGAGTCAAGTCTCTGGTGCTCAGTGCTGCCTCTTGCACAGAGAATCAGGGTCCCTGGTCTGTTTCTGGGACAGCGTTGCACAGTCGCACTGTGTAGGCAGGAGGTCCGCTCCTGTGCTGCAGAAAACAGACTTCCCTGTGCGCTTGCCCAGAATCGAAGTCAGGTGGCACTGCCCCCTTGCTTGGGCGTGGAGTTTGGTCGCCAAATTGCATTGCAGGAACAGATTCCCAGTGTCTGAGCATGCACCCAGGCTCAAATTCCTGTAGCAGAGCTGCAGCCCTGTGCTAGGGGCAGGTCTAGCAGTTCCTATGGCGCTGCAGAGGGCCTGTGAGGAGGGGAATGGGTTCTGTGACTCAGAAATCCACAGCCTGTGGCTGGGATGTCTGGATTCTTGTTGTCTGTGGTTCTGCCGCTATGGTCACAGGTCTTTGTCCCTAGTGGCTGTAGGATCCAAGTTTGTGTCTGAGATCAGATTGGGTGGTGCTGAGACTAGGATTCTAGTCTTAAGCAGTTCTTTTTTTAAAGATGGTGTGATCTCTGTGCCCACGCTGACCGCCCCCCAAGTGTCCTCAGTGACAGTGGGGCTCTGCCATCTTCTTGCTTCTGATCCTGCTTTTGAGGAATCTGATACCATCCTGATTTCCAGGCATTTGTGGTAGCCTGTTTATTCTCTCTAGAGCTATATTATTCATGATATTTACTCCTAATTTTATTAATAAGCAAATGCTACAATCTCAGTTAACAATACAAATGTATTTGTTGCTTACATAAAGTCTGATGCAGTTCATGATATCTCTATCAAGTGTTGACAGAGACTGCAGACAACTCCAAAGTCAACAGGGGGAGAATCTACCTTCTAGCATATTTTATAGGACTGGTGGCAAGCCTCAGGCCTAGCTGGCTATTGGTCAATGACATTAGTTTCTTGCCATTGAAACTTCTTGGAGCAACATGGCAGTTGATTTCACTCAGAGTGAGAATGAGAGAGTCCACAAGATAGAAGCCTCTGTCTATTTATAACCTAATCTTGAAAGTAGCATCTTATCACTTCTGCCGTATTTATTCATTAGAAGTGAATCACTAAGTCCAGCCCCTACTCAAAGAAAAGCAAGTATACAAGAACATGAGTACTGAGAAGCAGGAGTCACTAGAGGCCCTCTTAGAAGCTGCCTACCACAGGAGTGAAGACTTTTTCTTGGGGAACCCCCAAATATCACATCTACAGACTTTTTCTTGACATCAGAGATATCAGACGATCTCCTACCTGTGGTGTATCACTCTCCCCTTCTCCCCCCAGACCCTCAAGGAAAGGAGGGAAGGGGGAAAGTGAGAGTGACAGATACAGTACGGGATATGCAAAAAAAAAAAAAAAAGACTCCACCTTCATTCAATACAACATTCTTGTAGTGTTTGAAAACTTACAAGCAGTAAAACAGTATGATAAGAATTCTGTTTCAAAATGATTACTCTGACAGTTGTGCAAACTGAAGAAATACTGAAAGTTGCAGAACTATTTCAGGACTTATTGAAACAGAGTGCTGGCGGTACATGTTAAAGATTGGAAGTTATCTTACCAGAGAAGCAATTGATTGCCATAGCAACTATACAGATTTGGGGGTGGGAAAGTGGAGAAATACAAAAGACCATGTTTTATCCTCTCTTTTCTGCCTTTCAATGACTCAACTCTTGCTGGTTAAAGAGCATAACAGCACAAATTTTTAGGCTTGAAGCTAAACTACTAAGAATGTTTAAATATTAATATCCCACTAGTGCTTTATTTCAGCAGTTCTAAGATATAATTTCTTGACATGTTGGCACTGCTCCGTAATTGTGAGGTATACTACAAATAATTTGTTATTAATAGCTAAGGACTGAATTCTGAAAATTATTCATGCTGTTATAATACGCTATACTAGGCTTATTATATTCCCATAATAATAGTCTCATTCTTGTCTATTTAGAGTGAATATGTTCTTGAATGGAATATGATAAATGGAGCATGTTGAAAATGGGACATAATCCAGAATCTGTATTTATTAGTGGCAATCTTTAGTAATATAGGAGTCATTGTAACTGCCATGTTTCCAATAGCAGTTTAGAGATCTGAGATCCAGACAGAATGGGTAGAAAAATATCTCCTGACATCCCAGCATAGTCACATTAGATAAAAGCCTGCCAGATATTGAAACCATATTAGTCATCAATGTGCTACCCAGTGTTAGGTCTAAGAAGGGGCTTCTACTGGCATACAGATGTGTAGAGTGGGACACAAAGACAATGTGTAAATTCTGTCTATTGGCAAACACTGGTCGTATGGAGAACACAGCAAATTGAAAAAAACTTTCAAACAAATGTGTAAATTATTGATAGACATGAAGAATTATACATCATCTCATATATCCAGAAGAAAATAAACTTTTAAAAATTGTTTGCTGCAATTTTAGAAGACATGAATCTGAAAGAAAGATCAGAAAACTACTTGGCACTAATAGGGTATAGGATCTATAAAATAGAAGCTGAAAAGTTAGAGATAAAAACAATGTGAGATGAGGAAGGGTGGTATGAACACGTAAAGTGTCATGGTAAAAAATCAATACATAATAAAAGCAGTTTTAAAAATAAGAAAAAATGTTATGAAAAATGAACCAATGTTTTGGATTACCAATTCAAAAAGATTTCCAAAGTTAGAGGAAAGTAAAACATGAAAATAAATAATGAGAGAAAGTATAACTAGAATGGAATAACTAAAATGTGATTCAACCTAAGAATTACCAATTAAACTAAAGAACAAAATTGTTATAGAAACAGTATATAAAAATATGACCACAGAAAATTTATAGATCTAAAAAATGACCTAAGTACATGGAAATGATTTTCTATACCAGTTCTAAAGGACACGGAGACTCAAAAAATAAATAAATAAACTACAAGGATAAAAGTACAGTTCTCCAAATACTGAGAGAAAAATAAGTAAACATAAACCACCCTTAGTTTTCTCCCCTACAATATGAAATTTTAAAAAATGATTTGCTCTTAAGAATCTTTAGATTTTCACCTACTTAAGCATAAATCCCTCCTTTATACTTTCCATAAAGTACTTACATTAGGAGATTAAGAATGGGGTAATTCAAACTTTGGTGATGCTTCTAACCAAAATAGAGAACAAGAAAGAGCAATCCTATGGTGAGAAAGCTATTAGACTGTGAGCTCTTTGAGGCTACTGATCTGTTATGTAGTTCTAGAAATGAACATTTAGCCAATACTTGCACAAAGACTAGCAATGAAAATTGAACCAAATTAAATGTAAATTTCAGTCTAAATAGGTGTTTTAAATTTGTTACATCATAATAAAATATAATTTTGCTTAAGGAGAAAATGTAATTTATTTAATAAATTTAAATCATATTAATATGATCTAAAATATACATTATAGTTTTAAAATATGAAGAAATGAACCGAAAATGTGTTACATTCTCTGTTATATGGAATAGGGAAATGATCAGAAGAAATATATTATGCAAAATGTTTTATTATTTATTTATATACTTTTTATCATATAGAATTTTTTAATGTAATCATGATAATTAAAAACAATATATATGCTTTTCTAATCATTGGAGTAAATAAAAATAAGAATAACAAATTCTAAATAGAAGAAATGCAAGGAATTATATATAACACTTAAAAGAAAAAGACAGAATACATATGAATTGTAATAATAAAATGAGATGCCATTAATACCATATAAACCAAAGAAAAAATTAAACTAAATGTAGCTTCCAAAAGACTGTTGTAACAAAAATTAAACTTAAAAGAGAAAAGAAATAAAATTTTTCTAGGAAAATACAAACATTAAAATATCACTTACAATATTATCTTCAAACAAAATAGAATTTAAGGCAAAAATCATTAAATGGTTCAAAGAAAGTAATTTTAGATTGACAAATGATGCATTTGACAACTGTTGCATTCTCCATTGACTATTTCCGTATTCATTTAAAATAACTGGAATGAAATATGACAATTTTAACAGCTGTAATCTCAAAGAGATGTGATCATAGGTAATTTGTACTTTCCTGATTCCTACTGTTAGTATTCATGTCCATAAAAAACTTGGAAAGAAAAAAGTAAATGAAATAAAACAATCTATAAAATAAAATAAATGTAACTGGGTTTTAACCCCTAATTGTTCAATGAAATGATTATTTCTTATATTCTTCACATGTCCATGTCACTTAATATTCCTGATTACCCATTTCAAGAGTGTTTCTCTATTTTCAGACACAAGTTTCTTCCAGATCTTCTCTTCCATCTATGGTTGTACCTTCTGTGAATTTTCTTTTCCTTTAATTATAGGGATTTCCCCAAAGTTTTCTCCACTTGCTGTCACTTTCTATCTTTGTCATCACCTTGATTTAATTGCTTTCATTATCTAAGAGGTTTCTATTACCTCCTTACCCTGCTTCTACTTTTGCAACTACTTGGCAGACATCTCTACCTCAACATCTTAATAATGCCAAAATATCGATGTATCTAAAATTGAAGTAATTTGGTTTCATTCACCATTAATTAAATGAGTATCTATTGAGCATCTGCTATGTGCTTAGTGCCGTATCAGATTCTGGAACTACAAAGGATCTAATGGATCCTTCCAAATTTGCCTCTTTTCTGGTTCTCTATTTTGATACAAATGCCAGATGTACTCAACTAAGTACAATACCAGTGCTTTCCATTGTTTCTGGATCTACCTAACCCCTCTCCATAGTCAGATGTTCTCTTGGGTCAGAAACTCTAAGGTATTCACCAAAATCCTACTGTATTTGTCTTAGATACACAGAGAAACTGCATTTCCAGTCCTAGTACTTCTCATCAACGGAACAAGTATGAATTTTCTCAGCTGAATTAATTAGGCGTTATGCCTCCCTCTTGGTTATCCTTATCCATGTAAGTGATATGGAGGATCTACAAGAGGGTAGAACTACAAAATGAAAGCATCTAGGTCCTTGAATGACCAAACAGTAGGCCAACTGAGAAGGAACACCACTTTAGCTGTGATAAAACAAAAAATAAATACTGGGTTAAGCCACTGATAATTTATTATTTACCTATTTCTTGAGCTAGAATTGCCCCACTATATCATTCTCTCCTCTGTATCCTTAACACCCTGTGTCTGTCTCTATTTGAGAAGCATTCAAACTGTAATTCATTTGCTTTTTATTTTTTATTTTATTTTATTTTTATTTTCTCTTCCTGTAAACTCAAAACTCCTTAAGAGTAAGGAAACTCCCTTTTATTTTATCTCTAAAACATAGCATATTTGCATGAAGTTAAATAAACCCTGAAAATATGCCTCTTCAGTGTTGCTTTTATGAATAATTCCTTATATTTTATATGTTCAATAGTCCTAATACTCTGATGGTCCTTCATAGCCTAAAAAGAAAAGTTCAAAGTCTTGAGCTGGTTTGCAACGGTCATGATTATTGGGCCACAGCAGGCATATTTTACCTTATCTTATACAGCTTTCTTATTCAGTGCCTTGATCTTATTATACTCACTATTTTCAATAAATTCCCACAACCCACTGCTTCAATGACTTTGTTTATACTGTTTCTTACATATAGAATTAATTTTTAATCTGTTCAAAATATATTTCCTTTTTTAAAAATATATTTTATTGATTTTTTACAGACAGGAAGGGAGAAGGATAGAGTTAGAAACATCAATCAGCTGCCTCCTGCACTCTCCCCACTGGGTGTGTGCCTGCAACCAAAGTACATGCCCTTGACCGGAATCGAACCTGGGACCCTTGAGTCCACAGGCTGACGCTCTATCCACTGAGCCAAACTGGTCAGGGCAATATATATATTTCCTTCTTAAAGCTGAACTTAAGCAACTTACTATTAATTAACATTTCCTAATTTCTTTACCTTCTAGGAACTCTTATAGCCCTTTAACTTCCTTATATTGTTTATTATTTACACTTAATACTGTAGGTAATTATGAACCACATTCATTACACATTTGGTACTTTAAAAACTCAATAATGTGATATATTGCCAAGTATGGGATCTTTTTCTAAATATGATAAAAATTACAATAATTATCTCCTTGCTAGAGGCCTTGTGCACGAAATTTGTGCACTTGGCAGGGGGGCTCCCTCAGCCCAGCCTACACCCTCTCACAGTCCCGGAGCCCTCAGGGGCTTAGGCCCATGCCCCACAGGAGAGCTTCTGCATTGAGCATCTGCCCTCTGGTGGTCAGTGGGTGTCATAGCAACTTGTTATTCTGCCATTGGGCTGAAACCAGCTCTCCAAAATCCCTGAGGGGTCCCAGATTGCAAAAGGGTGCAGGCCAGGCCAAGTGACCCCATCAGTGCACAATCAGGGCCAGGAAGGGAGGCAGGAGGTTGGCCAAATAGGGAGGGACTGTAGGAGGACTCCAGGGCATGTCTGGCCCATAGTCCCGATCAGCCAGACCCCAGAAGCAAGCTAACCTACCGATCAGAATATCTGCCCCTTGATGGTCAGTGCACATCATAGCAACTGATTGAACTGTCAGCTGTCTTCCCCCTGGTGGTTAGTGCATGTCATAGTAACTGGTTGACCTGTTGACTGTCTGCCCCCTGGTGGTCAGTGCACATCATAGTAAGCGGTTGAGCTGCCTCAGCATATCATTAGCATATTACTCTTTGATTGGTTAAATGGCCAACTGGCCCATCAGACACTTAGCATATTAGGCTTGTATTATATAGGATAGTTCAGCAGTTTACTTAAGGGAAAATTTGTTTACAAACACTATCTAAAATACTGAGAAAAGTTCCAACTACTATTTTTTGTTGATTCTGGGTAAGTAGTGCAGTATGTTCTAGCAAAGTAAACTACCATAGACTTCTATTCAGTTTAGAATGCTTTTTTTAAAACATCTTACTTCTAAAGTAAAGGTGGCTACAGAATCTTGACTTTAAGAATTTATCTATTACAATTGCAGTAGAGTAACAATTGTCCATCATGCACAAAACACTACATATACTTAAAAGAAATATTAAAAAATGCTATTTGAATTGACTTTATAATAATTACTGCAGATGATAGGAAAAGCAATAATTAGTACTAGGTAAGATAAAATGCATTTTGTAGCACAGGCAACTGATGATTGTTGACTATTTGATTAGTTAATGTCTTCCAGCTTCTTAGATTTCCCTCATTGCTCCTCTCAATTTTGAACAGTACAATATAGTACACTTTTATTTGAAGAACCTATCCAGATGGCTTACATTTCCATGGGATTGATTTTGCAGCATCTGAAGTGCAGGTAGTAGTTTGTTCTGTGTGCACCCAGAAAAACCTTGAATTGATTTAAAAGGAAGCAGGTCAGTGTAGATCAATTTAGGCCATGCAAACCCATGAGGAGATGCAAATTAGGATTGTCCTACTGAGACTGAAAATAGATTCCATCAAATCTTCTCTAAGCAGATTCTGAAAATGTATCTTAAAAGAGATAGCCATAAAAATCCCAAGATTCGTGTTGTACTCTGAATAAGAGGAAATGGAAGAAAAAGCAGGGGATAAAAAGATAATTCAACAAAATAATTTCCCAATATATAGCCTAGACTTTTTGTTTTCTGTTCATTAGTTTAGGAGGAAAGGCACTGTTGGAAGAACAAATAAAGGAGCAACCTGCTAATGACTATGCCAACTGAGCTTGTCATTCATACTTTCTCCTGAAAAAATGACGAAGGGCAGTATTCGCTTCCAAACACAAGGTACAACGTTGTGTCTAAATGCATGCATATACTCTTTTCATTGTGTGAGGTGCTTAGCAGAAAGATTTTTAGTGAAGCCCCTGGAAAACCAAAAGTTATTTATACTAATAAAAGGGTAATATGCTAATTAGACTAGACATCTTCTGGACATCATTTTGGAGGTCCTTCCTGACAAAGCCAGGGCCCAGGCAGTGCTGCCCAGGGTCCTGAGTACCTGCAGCCGGCCCAGGCAAGGCTGTCCCAGGAAAAGCTGGCTCAGCAAAGCCAGCCTGCATCCCGGGTGCCTGTGGCTGGCCAGAGGGAAGGAAGCCCGGGTCCCGGGTGCCTGTGGCTGGCCAGAGGGAAGGAAGCCCGGGTCCTGGGTGCCTGTGGCTGGCCAGAGGGAGGGAAGCCCGGGTCCTGGGTGCCTGTGGCTGGCCAGAGGGAAGGAAGCCCGGGTCCCGGGTGCCTGTGGCTGGCCAGAGGGAGGGAAGCCCGGGTCCCGGGTGCCTGTGGCCAGCCAGAGGGAAGGAAGCCTACGTCCAGTTCCCTGTGCCCAGCTGAAGAAGGGAAGCCTGGGTCCCAAGTGCGGAGGCCAAGGCAAAGGCAATTAGGGGTGATCAGGCAGGCAGGCGAGCAGTTAGGGGAGATCAGGCAGAGGCAGTAGGGGCAATCAGGTAGGCAGGCAAGCAGTTAAGGGTGATCAGGCAGGCAGGGGAGCAGTTAGGGGAGATCAGGCAGTCAAGCAGAGGCAGTTAGGGGCAATCAGGCAGGCAGGCAAGCAGTTAAGGGTGATCAAGCAGTCATGCAGAGTAGATAAGGGCAATCAGGCAGGCAGGCAGGCAGGCAAGCAGTTAGGAGCCAGCAGTCCTGGATTGCGAGAGGGTGCAGGCCAGGCTGAGGGACCCGGCGGCCCCATGCACAAATTTCGTGTACAAGGCCTCTAGTAACATATAAAGCCACTGCACCAAAACCTGGACTTGGAGAAACACATTGCTGTGGCATAGCAATTGCTTGGCTGATAGCAGAAGATCATTGCTCTACCTTGTCAACAATTTCATCTTATAAAGAGAATGTGAAAAATGACTTTATAATGTCTTTTGGTCTATTTTTCTGCAGCACAATGAGCTGTTCCTCATAATTTGTTACCAAAGAGAAGTGAGTTGCCTATTTTAAGAACCTCATGTATAAGACAGCTGACTTTAAATCTCTATTGTATACTTGAAACTGTTAGATAATAAGGTACTCATTCAGAGCAAATTATTTGGCAGATGTGTTTTCAGCTTGGGTGGAACTAGAGAGTCCTCATTGGGGATATTTTATTTTATTTTTATTAATCCTCATCAGAGGGTATTTTTCCATTTATTTTTAAAGATAGTGGAAGGGAGGAGGAGGAGAGAGAGAGAAACATCCATGTGAGAGAGACACATATAGCTAGGCTTCAGTGAGGGCCCCAACCAGGGACAGGGCTGGAGCCTGCAACCGAGGTACATGTCCTTGACCGAAATAGAACCAGGGACCCTTCAGTCCTCAGACTGATGCTCTGTCCACTTAGCCAAACCAGCTAGGGCTGCAGTAGGATCTTAATCTTGGTCTGCCACTACCCACCTAGGTGTAATACCTCACAGCACTTCAATTTCCCTGTCAGCCTCTCATTTGAGCCTCCCTTCTGTTTGTTTATCTCTCACTAAGCTTTGGTTTCCTTATCTGAGTCATTCATCTTAGTGGTCTCTTCAGGTCTTTTACTATTTCACTTTTTAGCAAACAAGGCTCAGTTTTGATTCAATAATCCAAGGGCTAAAAAAGGACATTACAAAATGTTGGGGGAAAAATTTAATCCACTAAGAAAACAATGTTAAATGTGGGTGGGTCTAAAAATTGTGCTATAGAATACAGGAAGCAAATATAATGGGACTGAAAAGAGAAGTAGACACATCTACAATTTGGATTTGACATATCCATAATACTTGGGTATTTCAACAATTCTCTCTCAGAATTTAATAAAACAAATAGACAGAAAATCAATAAGGATATTGAAACTTGAAACAACACTATCAATCAACTTGATGTAATTAACATTATAGAGCATTCCAACTAACGACAGCAGAATACAAATTATGGTTCAGAATATTGTTTATATTCACCAAGATAGTATTCTAAGCCATAAATCAAATCATAACATATTTAAATTAATGAAAATCACAAAAGGTTTATTCTACGACTGTAAAAGAAAAAAACTTAAATTAAAAAACAGTAATGAATCACAACCTGGAAAATCTTCAGATACTTGGAATTAAGCTACATGCTTCTAAATTACCATGAGTCAAGAAGAAAGCCACATGGGAAATTAGAAAATATTTTAAATTTAAAGAAAATCAAACAAAATTTGCGGAATGCAGTTTAAGCAGTGCTTAGAGGGAAATGTATAAAATTGTTTATATTAGGAAACAAAAAAAGTCTCAAATCATTGATCTAAACTTCCACCTTAACAAATTGGTAAAGAAAACCAATTTAAGTTCTAAGATGTAGAAAAAAATATTATATAGACATGATACTCAGTGAAATTAAAAGTGGAAAAAACTATAAAATAAATGGAAACCAAATTCTTGTTTTTCCCAAAAATCAATAAAAATAATAAACCTCTAGTCAGACTTACCAAATAAAAAAAAAAAAAAACGAAAACAGAAGATACAAATTACCAATATCAGAATAGAAATGGAAACATCATTACAGATTCCACAAACATTAAAGGCATCACAAAAAATTATAAACACTTTAATGCCAACAAATTCTACAACTTAGATGCAATAGGCAAATTCCTTTAGGCAAAAACTATCAAAGTTCACTCAAGAATAAAAGGAGTATAACATGACTACTCATATAAAGGAATTGAATTCTAAGAAAGAAAAAGTCAAGTTCTATCAGTAATACTTCTAAACTTTTAAGAAAGAAATGCCAATACCATAGAAACTTCATAAAAGTAACATTTCCTAATTCATACATATTATGAGGCCAGAATTGCCCTTATATAAAACTAGAAATAAGAGTTACAAGGTCCCCTGTCAAGCCCCCCCCCCCAGGTGGGGGGCACAGCCTCAGGTCCCCGGCCCTGGTGCAAGGGTGTGAGGGCACAAAAACCATTTATATATTAGCTCTTTATTATCTAATCTAATAAAAGAGTAATATGCAAATTAACCATCACTCAGAGACACCTAAGCCACGCCCACCAGCCAAGATGGCGGCCAGCAGCCCCAGAGCTAGAGTAAACAGGAGGCTTCTGTTGCACCAGCAATGGAGGAAACTGTCTGCCTAGGCCGGCTGGGCCTCTGCTCAAGGCAACAATGTTTCAATTATAGAAGCCACAGAGCTGAAGCAAACAGGAGGCTTTGTTGTCTGGCTAGGCCTCTGCTCAAGGCAACAAAGTTTCAATTATAGAAGATAAATAAACCCCAGAAAGCTGATTCCAGCCAGCCTCGCTGGGACCTTGGGTCAATGGGAGCTGCGGGCAGCCTGAAAACAGCCCTCAGCCCCTCATCCAGGCTGGCCAGGCACGCCAGCAGGGGGACATCCCCCAAGGGGTCCCAGACTGCGAGAGGGCACAGGCCGGGCTGAGGGACCCCCCCCTCGATTGCACAAATTTTTGTGCACTGGGCCTCTAATATAGGATAAATGACATATATTATGATGCATTCTGAAGTTTGTATGTGTGTTGATTAGACAAAGTGGCAAAAGTACTCATATATATATGCAATTTTGAAAAATTTAAAGAATATATGAAGTATATATTCATAACTTATGATGCTACACATATTATATCTGTCTTCCTAGAGAAAGAGAGAGAGCAAGAGAAAGAGAGGCTCTTTGAGGATGTCGGAAATTGTGTTTTTCTGCCAAAGCTTATCATATCTTATAAAGGAAGTTTTTCCATCAATTACATCTTTTAAAATCCTATGTCTGTTTATTATAATTGTTTTACTATCTTAATTTTATCTTAAATTAATTCATCTTTCAACTGTTTTATTTTCTTTACTTAGTTCTCTTGCAGCATTCATTTGTGGGAATTTAGGTTGCAGGCTAATTTAAGTTGATGTTTTTATTTCTCTCTCTCATCTCCACCCTCTACTTGTTTTCCTCCTCTTTCTTTCTTTGTTGAACCTTTCTGGTGTCTTATTTTTACAACCATCTTTTTCAGGTTGTCCCAGTGTTCTAGTACAATACAAGGTGATAAGTCAGCTTTATGGTACTCTCTTCCTTTAGTGATATGGGCATATTGCAGATTCATGAGCTAACTAGTTTAGAGGCTACATCTGTGTCCTCCTAATTTACAGGTTCTAAGCCACCAGATTCAGCAGCATTATAGTAGCTATCTTTAGTCCCTTTTAGGAGATAGAGGGGCCTGACTGAAACTTCAACAATGAGCCTGGCTGTGACCTCCAAATTTATGTGGGATACCTTAATTTCCTGAAATCCTTGTAGCAACAGACCCATGGAAGTCTCTTCCATGCTGAGTCCCTTCATAACTTTCTATATCTTTTATGATTTAGATATGCAGATATGCTTTTCTTGTTTGTTTTGTGTGACTATAAATTTTTATTTTTTAAATTTTTTAATTAAGTTATTACATATGTGTCCTTATTCCCACATTACTCCTCATCCTCCTCACTTATGCTCTCACCCCCCTGTTGTCTGTGTCCATTGGTTAGGCCTATATGCTTGCATATAAGTCCTTTGGTTGATCTCTCCCCTTTACCCCACCGTCCCCTACCTTCTCTCTGAGGTATGACCATCTGATGATCTATGCCTCTCTGTCTCTGGATCTGTTTTTGTTCGTCAGTTTATGTTGTTCATTATATTCCACAAATGAGTGAGATCATGTGATATTTATCTTTCTCTGACTGGCTTATTTCACTTAGCATAATGCTCTTCAGTTCTATCCATGCTGTTGCAAATGGTAAGAACTCCTTTTTTACAGCAGCATAGTATTCCATTGTGTAGATGTACCACAGTTTTTTAATCCACTAATCTACTGATGGGCACTTAGGCTATTGCCAAATCTTAGCTATTGTGAATTGTGCTGCTATGAACAAAGGGGTGCATATATCCTTTCTAATTGGTGTTTCTAGTTCCTTGGGATATATTCCTAGAAATGGGATCACTGGGTCAAATGGGAGTTCCATTTTTAGTTTTTTGAGGAAACTCCATACTGTTCTCCACAGTGGCTGCACCAGTCTGCATTCCCACCACAATCTCCTATGTGTTCGGAGCAGTGAGGAGAGATGAAAGGGAAAGCTCTGCAGCTTAAAGCATTGACTTACTTTGTTAGACTGGTGGGAAGTCTTGTATGTAAATAACTCCAAATAAATATTTGCTTAATTGACTTGTGTAAAATTACATCTAATGTAACATTACACTTATATTCTACTAAGCCCCCCCCTTACTTTCAGTCTTATGTATTGCAGCAAATCAAAATTAATCTCTCTGTGAGAGTAATAAGAATTAAATCTTTGGGATAATCTGCAGGCATTTTTTGAGGAACTGAGGCCACTTCACAGCATTTATAGAAATTGATCTAGGCACATTTCTTTCCCAGCCTTATTATTTTATTTATGTACTTCCCAATAGAAAATATAGATATTAGAGATCACATTTTATGCTATTGCCTTAGAAACGTCAACTTTCTGCTCTTGTCAGCAGTATCAGTAGTAATTCTTGCTCGCTGATGCCAGGCAAGGTAGAGCTCCTTTAGATTACTGTCGTTTGTACTGTCATTTGTACTGAAGCTTTTATTTTTTTAGCTATTATCAGGCTGATGTCTCTTAATGTCAAAGGTATACAAAGCTTCAAAATGTGTAGCACTGAGCTTGATCTTTAAAATACAAAACCAAAGGTTTTTTTTAAATCTTAGGAATAAATTCTGCATTTTACCTTACACTAGTTAATTCACAATATAAGAGTTTTTGCCTACTGGTCATTGATATGAAAAATAAATAGTTGTGAAACAGGACTACAAATACTTTTCCAAGCACTTGCCTTGGTGAGACACCAAGAACCCTTGGTTTCTTAATGGTTTCTCATTGAATGGAATACCAAGGCTCCTTGAAGAAATAGATGACGTCAGAATTGGGGCAAAAAAGGATACAAGGTGAGAACATCTTGTTCCAGCAAGTATGGAAGCACTTAAAAAAGATTAGGACAAATCAAGATGATACAATAGCCTGAGTAAAGGGTCACCCATTGGCAATATATGGCACCAAGTAAACAACAAGAATAGCAGATTAAAACTCATGAAATAAATAAAAATCAAATGAAAGCACAGTGATATAAGTGAATAACTAAATAAATAATTGCATATATAAGTAAGGAAAGAAAAAGGAAAGTTCATTTGGGAATGCTGGATCAAATATAGTAGACTAGAGGCCTGGTGCCTGAAATTCATGCACAGAGAGGGGGTGGTTTCCTCAGCCCAGCCTGCACCCACTCCAATCAGAGACACTTTGGGGGGATGTCTGATCACCTATTTAGTCCTGATCCTGTGGGATTGGGCCTAAACTGGTGGCCAGACACCTCTCTCACAATCTGGGATCGCTGGCTCCTAACCACTCACCTGCCTGCCTGCCTGATTGCCCCTAACTGCCCTCCCCTGCCAGCCTGATCTCACCTCCAAATGCCTCTGCCTGCCTTATCACCCCTAACTGCCCTCCCTTGCCAGCCTGATCTTTCCCCCAACTGTCCTCCCCTGCCACCCTAACTTCACCTCCAACTGTGTCTGCCTGCCTGATCACCCCTAACTGCCCTCCCCTGCCAGCCTGATCTCGCTCTGAATGGCCCTCCCCTACTAGACTGATCTCGCCCCTAACTGCTCTACCCTGCTGCCTGATTGCCCCTAACTACCTCTGCCTGTCTGATCACCCTTAACTGCCCTCCCCTGCCAGCCTGATCTTGGTCTCAACTCCCTGCCCCTGCAGGCCTGATCTTGCCCAAACTACCCTCCTCTGATGGCCAATTTGGTTCTGATTGGTCAGTTCCTATGCCAGTCAGTGTCTCTGGACCTCTTAGTGGGGCCTGTTCAGAAAGGCAGGGCTGATCAGCAATCCCAGTGGAGGCCTGGAGAGAAATAGAGGTGCGGCTGTTGGCCAAGCTGGGAGAGAAAGAGAGGCAAGTTCTGATAAATGGCTGCCACAGAGGCTACGGATCAGATCCTGCCTCTCTCTCTGCAGGTCTCTCTATGGGCCTGATCCACAGCCCTCTAGGCAGTCAATGCTGGGTCTGGGCCCCCCAATGGCCACGTCAACTCAGCACTGATTTCCCATCTGGTCAAGCCTTCGGTTGTAATGACCCTGGCACTTTATTATATGAATATGATAGAGGTAGGAAATCACAATTTTGAAATTATGATAGTTATGCAAGATATAGCAATGGATGCCAAAACTACTGGGTAAAGGTTTGTCGTGAAATGAGATATTTAAATATTTTCAAAATATTTCCCCATAAACTAATTAATTACCAATGGAATATCAAGTAACTTTATGGTGCAGAAGTCAATTACACACTCTCTTCACCAAAAGATGAACATTAAAATCAACAATAATAGAATAAACTAAAATCACCCCTGATATGATACACTGAGAAGGACACATCATTTTTGTGCTATTCTTGCTGAAGATGAATAATCTGAATCTAATCATGAGGAAAATTTAAACTCAGGGTGAGTTTTGTTGTACAATGTAATTTCCAGTAGTCTATAAAACGTTAATACGAAGAAATTAAAAAAGGTTGAGGATCAGTTCCAGAAAAAAGAGATGTGACAATCAAATGCAATGTGTGATCATAGACTGGATCCTGGGTCTAGGAGAAAATAGCTATGGAACAATTTTCAGAACAAGTGGGAAATTTTGAATATGGGATCTGAATTCTAAGATAGTATTATGTCAATTTAATTTCCTGATTTTGATAATTGTTCTGTATTTATATAAAAGAATGTTCTTGTTCTAAGGGAATACACTGATATATTTAGGGATAAGGGACATAATGTCTGAAATTTAATCTCAGATGGCTTAATAAAAATGTGTGTGTGTAACATACATACATCATATGTGTGTATGAATAGGTAATGGATAGAGAAAGCTATTAAATGATAAAGTAAATGCAACAAAATGATAACAATTTATGATTCTAGAAAAAGGATTTATGGGTGCCTTTGTACTACTCTTGAAATTTTTCTTGTTTGAAATTGTATCAAAACAAAAAGTTAGCCCCCATACTTGCATTAAAATACTAAACATTTATTCTAAGAATATTACAAATTAATTATTACTTTTGCTCACATTGTTTTTTGGAAATACTTTAAAAATTATCTTTATACTTTGCCACTTCACACCCACACACACATAGTTGGATGTTTATCAGGTATCTTCAACTTTATTGTACAAAACATGGTACTTTTGCCCATTTAGTCCTATTTTTTTCCTTAATCTCATTTCAAACCATTCTTATTTAAGTGACAAAATTCTCCCTGTTGCTGAGTTCAAACACGTGGGACTTTCCCTCTTTTCACAACCTTTTCTCCCACTTCAATTCATTAGCATGTGCTTGGCTCTGCCTTCAAAACTTTCTCTCTTAACTTCATTCTACTCTTTCCCTACTCCAGAACCCTCTATTCCATCTCACCTGCCCTACAGTATTAACCCCCACCAGACCTCCCTGTATCTCCTCTGGCCTCTGTTTTCCAGTTGCACTGGCCTTCTGTCAGCCCCTTACACAGGCTTGGTGATTAATTCTCACTTGAGGCCATCCTCCAGAGGCTCACATGGCTATCCCTTTTCCTCATCCAGATCTTAGCTCAAACGCCACTCCTCTGCAGGGCCTTTACTGCATACCTTATAGAAGGGAGCCATCTTCCGCCTAATTTTTCATCCCATTACTTGGACTTTCTTCATAGCACTTCTCACACACTGAAATTATGATAATATAGTTCTTTTTATTCTCCCATTTAAAAAGCCAAAGAGGAAGGACTTACTTGTCATCATTACCTGCAGAGTGCAGTGCTCTGTATGTGCTCACAGAATATTATCAAGCAAGTGAAAAATTAACAGAAGCTACACAAGAAATAGAGTACCATAATCTTGTTTCTACTGGACAATAATATCTCACCACTATTAGCATGAGCAACTTGGGACTATGTTGATGCTCGGGAGAGGAAAAAAAAGGGGGGAAACGCACAGCTGGACAAGCCATCATGGGGACAGATTATGTCTGGGATATGGACTTTTACTGCCAGTTTGCTCAAAAGGCCATGAATTGGTAGATAGTTGCAATGGGAAGAATGCCATACATGTAAATGAATACCTGGGAGTCTGGGTCTGCTAGCATAGTGGGTGACATTTAAGCTCCACTTTATTCAGGTTTACCACAAAGCATCAGCCAGAGGATGTACAATTCTCCTATTTAAAAACATCATCTTTACATGACAAGATAAATCATTCCAAATAAAAAGTATATTAAGAACTTTACATTTTGAACAAAAGAAATAATTGAGACAGCATGTATCCCCATGACAATTGGAAAGGCCTGAGACCATTAACCTACTATAAAATCCCATGCTTCCAGCTCCCTAAGCTGTTAAGTTTCCCAAGGACCTTCAAGCAGTAAATCAACAACAGAACATGTTAATGCCTGTCCTGGTAATTCTCATGGAGGAAGCCAGTCAAAACCGGGGACTAACTTCCCTAAGTCAGTACATATTTTCCTGAAGAAAAGTGAGGTGAGCTAACAAATCACATCAAGAAAAGCATTACTAAAAGCCACACATTTTCAGTGTAGATACTGAGTGAAAAGCTGTCTTTACTTTCTGCGCCTGCTTAGCACACTGTCAAATGAATATGCTGATAGACGAAGACAGGGAAAACCAGGTCAAGATCAGCCTGCTTGGGAAGCTGTCTTGATAAAAATGTTGTATCAGTGAGGCATCAAACTGGAAATTCCTCGCAGCTGTGATTATGTCCAGCTTTCTATTTGTAACTGAGACCTCCACCTGACAGAGTTGTCACAATCAACTTGTTAAGCCATTCCATCAGTGTCAGCTATGATTGGTGGTTAACATCCTATGACAAGGTAGGTCCATGAATGGGTAGTCTCGAGCCCAGACTCCTTACCAGTCCCGAAGTTAGGCTGCCTAATATTAGCTGGGTCCAATTTCAGTCTAGGGATCTGAATGTACCAGAATATTATTTTTATCCTCCAAAGTGTACCATTTATTTAATGAAGACTTCCATTTTATTTTGTTATTTATAATACTATACTACTAATTTGATATATAAATAAACAATTTAAGGGATGCTTGAACAATTTGACAATTTCAAAAATCTAACACATATGCACAACCACTAATTTAAGAACTTAAATGAAATGAATGATAAAATCTATCCAACAATGTAGCTACAAGTTCACTCATCACTCGTTGATAAAAGTAAAACATTTGGATATTAACTAAATGAGCAATGGTACTGAATTGGTTAAATGATCTGTGACTCCTGCAGGCAGTATGGCACTCAAAACTATTAATTGGTTAGAAAATAATAGTCCATTTATTAATTTATTCTCCCAATATTTACTGAGTATCTCCCATGTGTCAGCTTTTGCTCTAGTAATGGTATACAGTGATGAACAAGACTGAATAATCTGTGGTCTCATGTTATTTTCATTCTAGGGAGATTAATAAGTCCAAAAAAATTAACATTATGTGAATAAATGAAAATAGCAGATTACAAAATTGTATGTACAAAATAATCTCAATTATGGAAAATAATAAAGCTATTTACTAAGTGAATACTGCTATTTGAATAGAAAAGCATCTGTGGATTGATTAGGTATTGCCAGAGAAAAGGCAACAGCGACTCTGACAGATTCCCACGACTTTCTTATCTCAGTACTGAGACAGAAACGAGTTGTGTCAGTGAAAGTGGATCACACTCTAATGCAGATTCATATAAACCACATTTAAAAAAAATAAATGCATAAAAACAGAATGCCAAGATATTGATTTATGAAGAGAACTAATTTACTAGCATGATTTCTTCCTACAGGCAAGGGAGTTATTTTCACACAGGAAATCAGTTATTTTTAAAAAATGCATGTTGAGCAAAAGATCAGAACAAAAGGAATTAGGTAGATGAGAGTTGGTTTATGTAATGCTCACTTTTGTTTGTTTCCACTGATGATTTGCCCCCAAAATTCACACATTTTTTAGATGAGTTTGTTCACTCAGAAGAGTTAAATAACCCGATTGAGTAGGGGTCATTGGGTAGTATAATGTCTCTCTTATCCATTAATGTACATTTATTTCTAGGTTATGAAGTTCATAAGCCAATGGTTATATCTTAGTGTTGGTCAAAGTATGATGTGTGTGTGTGTGTGTGTGTGTGTCTGTGCACGCACACGCATATGGGTTCTGCGTATATGCGTTCTGGATAAACCATCTCCAAAAACTAGATCCGGAAGGATCAAGTTTGATGAGCTTCAAAATCCAGCCAGTTTTTCTCCAGAAATATTGCCATAGTCTAAAGCTATGCAGTGTGAGCAGTTAATAAAATACACTAAGAGAAATACACTGAAATATTAATCGCAATCACCCAAGGTTGATAGGGAAAAAAATGGATAATTGAGGGTCAACTTCTTTTCTCCATTTTTTAAGAAACATGTATTATGTTCACAACCAGAAAAAAACAATCAAAGAAGATGGGTGACAGACCAATACTCCCACCAAGAAAATGGGGGAAAACAAGCTTAAATTGTTCATCTGGCTGAAGGCATCATCATACTGGTGAAACAATGAAGAGTGGATAGGGGAAGTTTTCAAAGGAAGAGAACCGTAGAGAGGTGAGCAGACCATTTCTAAATACCATTTCTCCTTGTCATTCATCAAGTTCGAGTGCAGAATGGGAATTAAAAATCTGGGTTATGCTTTGGTAGATACTTACTGGTGGGGGGACAGAAAAACTAGAAAGACTTTTGGTGATTTTCTAAGGCTAGAGACAAAATTGAATAATTGATGAGCTTTAAAATCCAGGCAGTTTTTCTCCAGAAGTATTGCCATAGTCTAAAGCCATGCAGTGTGAGCTGCATAAATAAAATACACTGAGAGAAAGCCTCTGAAAATCAAAGCAGCATTTGCAACATAGCTTCAAAACTATGAAAAACACTAGTTCTAAAACTCAGGAAATATTTCAAAAAGCTTGCAAAAAAAAGGAGAAAAATACAAAGAAAATAACACCTAGATATATCATATTAAAACTGCTAAAAACAAAAGATAAACATCTTCAAATAAGATCTGTTTTAGTTTGCTCGGGCTGCTGTAAAAAGTATCACAAAGTGACTTCAATCATATACGTTCGTCTCACAGTTTTAGAGGCTACAAGACAAGAAGATCAAGGTGTCAGGGTTTGTTTTGCTTTTTGTTTTCTTTTGAATGCTATGCGGGATATATATGCATCGTGCTTCTCTCCAAGCTTCCAGTGGTGTCTGACAGCCTGGCATTCCTTGGATTTGGCTCATCATCTTGATATCCACCTTTATCTTCACATGGCATTCTTCCCTGGCGTTCCTGTGTCCAATTCTCCTTTTTAGTAAGAACATTAGTCATATTGGTTTAGGGGCCTGCTCTACTCTATAGGACCTCATTTTAACTAACCTAATGTGCAGTGTTCCTATCTTATATAATAAAAGCCAAGTATGCTAAGTGTCCGATCGTGTGGTCGGCCATTCAACCAATCAAAGCATAATATGCTAATAGTATACTAAGGCTGCTCAATCACGCACTGTGATGTATACTGACTACCAGGGGGCAGATGCTCCAACTGGTAGGTTAGCTTGCTGCTGGGGTCCAGCCTATCAGGACTGAGCGAGATGGGCCAGACCTGCCCTGGAGCCCTCCCATGGTCCCTCCCTGGCTAACCAACCTCTTGCATACTTCCTGGTCCCTAATCGTGCATGGGTGGGGTCCCTCATCCTGGCCTGTGCCCTCTTGCAATCCGGGACCCCTCATAGGATGTTGGAGAGCTGGTTCAGGCCTGATCCCACAGGCCAGGCCAAGGGACCCCACTGCTGCACAAATGTGTGCACTTGGCCTCTAGTTTTTAAATAAAGTCGCATTCTGAGGTACTGAAGGGTTACATCGTCAACATATTAATTTTTGAGAGACACAATTGAAACCATAACAAATTATTGCCTTAAACATGTTTAAAACTTTGAATACAAATGTAGAAAACAAAGACTAATTATTAATGATATTCCTTATGAACATAAATGTGATAATACTAAATAAAACATTAGCAAATATTTGCATGATATATAAAAATAATACTATGCCATGGTAATGTGGGCATAAATCCAGGAACATAAGTTTGTTTTTTCAGTAAAAAAAAATCAAGCAATATTTTTACCAGTTTAATAGAATAAAGAAAACATATTTAATAAAGCTGCATGAACATATTTAAGAAATTCCAAGATTCTTAAAACCTTAAAAGGTTATAAATAAGAGTTACTCCCTAACATGATGAACGTGATTGTTAAAACCTCAGGTAATATTACACCCAATGGCGAATTGAAATCTTTACCCACGAGCTTAGAAATGACTCAGAAAATACACTCATTATTTCTATTCCACTATGAATTGGAGATGCTAGCCACTCTCATGAGAGACAAATACGTAAAATCCCTAAGGGCTGTGTAGAGAAAAGAAAAGAAAAACTGCATTATCTTTAGTGACTTTTATACATAAAAGATAAACATATCAATTTTAGACTTACTATGTATATTTGGCAAGGCTACTTATATACAGTTAATATATACATGATGAGTGTACAAAAACATTGTCATTTCTTTATGACAACAACAAATAAATAGCAAGTGAACTTTTAAAAAATACTATTTACAAAACATCAAAAAAAACTAGAAATAATGCTAACAAAAAATATCTGACTTCTATATCAAATAGTGTAAGAAATTAAAGACTATCTCAGTAAAGTCAGGAATATACTTTGCCCATGGACTGAAATGCTCAATACTAAATATAGTACTTTTCTGCAAATTAATTCCCACATTCAAATTTCATACGCTGATGCTAAAATTTGCATGAAAATGAAAAGGGCCTCAAGGCAATCTTGAAGCAGAACAAATCTTTTAATCAAGATTTATTATACAGTTACAGAAAGTAAAAGGATAATATTAGTTAATATATAGAAGTAGACCAGTGGAACAAAAGACAGTCCAGAAAAAGAAGTGCAGTGATTTGACTCAGTGTAAAGGTAACTCTGCAGTGCAGTGAAGAAAGGTTATCGCTTTTCTTTTTTCAGTCACTGTAATGAATTCACTGGATAGCTGTAGAAAAGAAAAACTTTGATACCTATAGCACCATATACAAAATTCTATCTATCCCTTATAGATTGTAGTGTTTAATATGAATGACAACTTCCAGGCAAGATGAAATAATAAGTCTGTATGTTCCTGTCTGAATATATATATATATCTTGCTGTCAACACACTGGACATCAAACAATGATGGACAGCAATCCCCAAAGACAGGATACAGATGAGGTCCAGTTGTCCTAACTTACTGCCCAGGGAAAATAGGAAGGGAGGATCCAGTCAGAACTCAGCAGTCCTCTGAATTGAGGCGATAAGGTTGGTTGTACAAAAAGGCTAAACTGGCTAGAGTTTGCAGGGCAAATTACTGGGGAGGAGAACAAGTTTAATAGAGAACTCTGGAGATCTCTGGAGAGTCCTGTCAGCTGAGTACTAATCAGCACATATATTTGAAATCACTACCAGGGACTGAGAGGAGAATCACTGGAAAAATTTAGAGAAAATAATTCTTGGTGCTCATATAGGATGAAAAACAGTTCATTTCTAGCCAAATTGGGTAATCCCCTATTTCATGGGCATCAGGCAAAGTATTTAGAAATATTTTGCCTCTGTAGAGGGACAAAATTAGCCCTTGGTCAAATGCTGTCCTTGTCTTACCTAGCAAAGCTTAAAATTAAGACCCAACATGATTAAACTCTTTCTAAGTAACTTAATCATGTACTAGAACAAGCTTAAAATAAGGCAAAATTCACCATCTCTGGCATCAAGTTAAAAAGAAATATATTGCAATGCATTTAAGCAAGCAACAAAGTACATCCAATAATGAGAAAAGTCAGTCAGACCTGATCCAATAATGACAGTAGTCATAGAATTGTAACTGTATATGCAAGATGCTGGAGAAAAGGCTGAACACGTTGCAGAGAAACATGGAAGGTATTTAAAAAACCCAGATCACACTTCCAGAGATAAAAATAAATATCTTTGATATGAAAAAAGACACTTTCTGGGATTAATGGAAAATAAATGTTTCAAACAAATTAGTAAATTTCAAACTATATAAATAGAGAAAACAAACACAGAGAAGATGAAAAATAAAATGAACACAGTATCAGTACATTGTGGAAAATTTTCAAGTGACTGAATATGCATATACTTGGAGTCTCTGAAGAAAAGGAGAAATAGGGGAGAAACAAAAAAATGAAAAAATGATGGACACATTTTTCCCCCAAAAGTGTTGAAAACTACCAATCCAGAGATCCAATAAGCTCAATAAACCCTAGGCAGAGAAACAAAATTCCCCAAAGAACA
>PVJC01007630.1:0-50900 GCA_004026665.1 Murina feae | reverse complement strand
ACAAAAATAGATACAGAGGCAGAGCAACATCAAACAGACTGTCAAATTACAGCAACAAGGACAGGGACGTTTAGGGGGGGCGGGTAACAGATCAGCCAAGGGACTTTTGTGTGTGCATTTAAGCATAACCAATGGACACAAAACACTGGGGGTAGGGGAGGCTGGGGGAAGGGCAGGGGGAAAAAGAGATATATGTACTAATCTTTGTAAAGCTTTATGTAATTTAAAAAAATGTAAAAAAAAACAAAAACAAAGTAGCCCTAACCAGTTTGGCTCAGTGGACAGAGTGTCGGCCTGTGAACTGAAGGGGGTCCTAAGTTCGATTCCAGTGTGGGGTGTGCAGGAGGCGGACAATCAATGATTCTCTCATCATTGATGTTTCTCTTTCTCTCTTTCCTTCCTCTCTGAAATAAAAAATATATATTTAAAAAACAAGGAGTAAACATATGCTATTGAATAATAAATAAATGTAGCCTAAAAAGTACTTCACCAACCCTCCTCAAAACTGTCAAAACAAGGGAAGTTGGAGAAACTTTCACAGCCATAAGAAGCCTTCAGAGACATACTAAAAGTAATGTGCTGTCCTGGATGGGATCTGGGAGAGATAAAGGACATTAGGTAAAAAAGGAGAAAATTTAAATAAACTATGAACTTATATTAATGTATCAATCTTGGTCATTCATTGTAAGAAATATACCATACTAATGCACTGTGGGCATGGTATATGGGAATTCTCTGTACTATCCACTCAATTTTTCTGCAAATGTACAACTACTCTAAAGAGAATGTCTATTACTAAAAAAAAAATGAATGAATTACAGCAACATTAATATGAATCAATTTCTTAAACAATGTTATGCAAAAGATATACTGCAGTATAGGCAATAAGAATGTACATTAAGTTCAAGAACAAGCAAACAAAAGTGTTGTTTAGGATAAAAAAATGGTAAAACCAAAAATAGAACAACAGTATTACTTTACAGGTGAGCAATATGAGCTCACCATTTGCACAAGGTTCACAGAATCTAGGGTCAGCCCAGCTGGCGTGGCTCAGTGGTTGAGAGTCGACCTATGAACCAAGAGGTCATGATTCGATTCCCGATCAGGGCACATGCCTGGGTTGCGGGCTTGATCCTCAGTGTGGGGTGTGCAGGAGGCAGCCAATCAATGAATCTCATCACTGATGTTTCTATCTCTCCCTCTCCCTTCCTCTCTGAATCAATTAAAAATATTTTTTTTTAAAAAAGAAATCCAAGGTCAAAAAATAAAGTATAAAAACAAAATTCAGAATAATGGTTTCCTCTGGCAGGGTAGGGGCAGAAGAGGGTGGGAAGAAGAGAAATAGGATGTGATCAGGTTTGAGCACACAACAGGTTTCTGCGATTATGGAAACGTTCTATTTCTTGTCCTGGGTGGAGTGTATAGGTGCATTTTATGTGATTTTTCAAACACTACATACATTGTCATATACTTTTATATGTATGCTCTATTTCACAAATTTTACATTTTTATTGAAAAATAAAAGAACTACTTCTCCGGCCTCCAAACAAACTCTGTCTGGGCCCTGATACACTGGAGAATTGTTGTGTAGGAAAGCCACCCTCCTGGATCTTCTCAGGAGTCTCGTCACGACCTTGACCTCCAAGGTGGCTCCCGCTGGCCTTCCCTAGCTGATGGAAAATGCCCTCCTCGCTCTGACTGGTTTGGCTCAGTGGATAGAGCATCGGTCTGCGGACTGAAGGGTCCCAGGTTCGATTCCGGTCAGGGGCATGTGCCTTGGTTGCGGGCACATTCCCAGCAGGGAGTGTGCAGGAGGCAGCTGATCGATGTTTCTCTCTCATTGATGTTAAAAAAAAAAAAGAAAAAGAAAATGCCCTCCTGGTCAACACATGGATGGTTTGAATACATGCCCAACAGTCCAGAAAAAGTTCCAGATGGAGACAGTGCATAAGGGTTATCTCTGTCTCTTCCTATCACACACTGTCAGGCTCACCCTGAGCCTGTGGGAGCCCTGGGAGTCAGTCAGCTTAGCTTGTTTCAGCCCATCAAGGATGGGGCTTTAATCTGTGCACCACCAAAGTTGCACAGGACAGATCCCTGATTGCTGCCATTCCCACTCAATTCCTGGACAAAATCCCCACTGCCCCAAGGGACTGATAAGGAAGATAGGTGACAGGCCAAGTGGAATGAAGTCATGGGTGAAAGATGATCCAAAATTAACAAATAATTTTCTTGGGCCAGAGGCCTATGCAGGACTAAATCTGGCTCTGAGAGGGCTCAGGGCAAATCTGTTGATCCAGTACTAAAGAGGGTCCAGACCATGGGCAAGAAAGCAAGGCTTATGACCTCAAAGGGACAAGATGTATACCTGGGAGGGCCACTCCCCTCCCATACCCCCCAACCCCACGGCTTGAGTGCTAACATCCCTCCCACAAAGCCCCCATACCCGACAACAAGGAAAGGGGACCCGGCTGCCTGAATACTTTTCCAAAGGAACATGGAGGCAGAGACAGGCTAAGGGAGCTGCCCACAACCACACAGCCAGTGACAGGCCATGGGCCTGAGGCTTCCATCTGGTGGTGGAGAGAGGCCCTTCTTCTGAGAGGCTCAATCCTCCTATTGGGAAAGTGGGAGTCCCCCTGAAGGAAGAATGGAAGCTCCGAGAGGATCCAAGTAGCCAGCATCCCCCTCCCCTGAAGCAGCCAAGATCCCACCTCAGTCCAGAAAACACGCCCCAACCCAGAGCCAACAAGGCCATCCTATGGGGGAAGGGGCCCCAAGTTCCAAAGGCCCAAGAGAGCTAAGGCAGAGTCCACAAGCTCACGGCTCCAGCAAGAGAAAGTGAAGTGGGAGTTTCAGTCCCACTTCACTGGGGTAGCCGGTGGAGGCCACAGGGCAGCCTGGGCTTACAGATTTACTGCAGAGAGAGGACTAGCCAACTCCCTTGGAAGTTCCAAAAAAGATCATTATACCCTTTCACTCAGAAATCCTCCTCCTGGGAATTTACCCAAAGAAGGAAAGGGCTGTGAGCAAAGAAGTCACCAGAGGGTTGTTTATAAAGTGACAAACACCAGGAGATTTAAATGGCCAGTGAGAGCTGTGTCCTGATGGTGCTGCCCTTGCCACACGGTTTGGTAGCCTTTAAAACTAACAAGCCTGTGTGCTGGATTTGAAGAACACAGACATGTGCTTAAGTTGGCTATTTTCCCTTTAACAGCCTATAAAATTGTGTAGAGGTTACAGTTAAGAACATGCTGAAGCTCCAGGGAAAAAATCCCAGACAGATGAAAATAGCCAACATGTCTGAAACTCAGTTTGCTCATCTATTAAATGGGTCTAATTCCACACATGCTTCAGGATGTGAGACTAAGGATGTGATAACATAGGCAAAGGGCTTACCTCGTTGCGTGACCCAGATGAGCACTCAAGAAATAGCAGCTTGCCCTAACCGATTTGGTTCAGTAGACAGAGCGTTGGCCTGTGGACTGAAGGGTCCCTGATTCGATTCCGGTCAAGGACATGTACTTTGGTTGCAGGCACATGCCCAGTATGGGGTGTGCAGGAGGCAGCTGGTCAATGTTTCTCTCTTATCCATGTTTCTAACTCTCTATACCTGTCCCTTCCTCTCTGTACAAAATCAATTTAAAAAATAGCAGCTTAAGCAAATCAAAATGATTGAGTATTTATCATATCTAAGACTGGGGGAAAACAAGAATGCTGGTGACACCAGCAGTGTCAGTACTGTGGGAAATAGGCACTCCCATCTTTTTTGGAGAGCAAATCTCACAGAAACCTCAAAGCACATACTCTGAGACCCAGAAATTTCACTATAAGGAATTTGACCACTGCATGTCTTTGGAATATTATGCAAACATGTTTGTAACAGTGCAAACTACAGATCAAATAAACAAAACAAAACAAATGCCCACCAAAACAGACTGGTTACAGAAACTATGCCATCCACAGAATAAGATTCTGTGAAACTGTGAGAACAACCAAGGAAGAGCACACTGATACCACTGTGTGTACAGCATGACTACTTTGGTATACTTTATATATACATAGTGTTAGTTAAAAGCTCAATACCATTTTTCTAAAGATAGTACAGAAACTTATTTTGCAGAGAAGGGATTCAGTAGAGATTGGGAATTAGATATATTTTAAATTTTATACCTCTCTGAATTTTTTAAAACATGTGTTCATTTTGCTAAGAGAAAACACAGAGGGACAAAATGGCATCACTCATGCTAAAAGCCCATGACACTAAACCTAGATTTAATACCTGATCGGTGGTTTTAACCTCTCAAAATCTTTAAATAGATTTTTATTTATTTCAGAGGAAGGGAGAAAAACATCATTGAGGAGAATCATTGATAGGCTGCCTCCTGCACACCCCCCACTGGGAGGCATGTGCCTCAACCGGAAATTAAACATAAGTCCACACTCAATCACTTTACACCACCAGCCTGGGACCAGAATCATAATCTTAACCAGTCTGGAATTTTTTGGTTAAGCACCAGTAATCTATCACATGGGCCCTGAACAGCAATCTGCATGATAAAACCCTCACCCTTCTCTTTTCCCATAGAAAGAGGTCCCAGGCCCCCAAATAATCCTTTCTTTTCTTTTGTCAGTAGCCCCTTTACTCCTGCCTATAAAAAACTTACATTTTGCACAGCCCTTCTGAATGAGATGCTGCCTGATTTATGAATTGCTTTAATAAAGCTAATTAAATCTTCAAATTCACTCAGTTGAATTTTGTTTAACAATTTATATAATATATATAACAAATACTTGTGTTAACGGTTATTTGGATGGCAGAATTAAGGTTTTTAAAGTATATATAACAAAATTTACCATCTTAACCATTTTTAAGTGCAATTCAGTGGCATTAAGTACATTCACATTGTGTCATCACCACCACCCATCTCCAGAACTTTTTCAACATTCCAAATGGAAACTCTGCCCCATAAACACTAACTCCCCATTTGTTTCCTCTCCTTCCAGCCCCTTCTGCATGTCTATGAATTTGATTCCTCTAGGGATCTCATACACAAGTGGAATCATACAGTATTTACCCTTCTGTAACAGGCTTATTTCACTTAGTACCATGTTAATTTTCATCCATGCTGTAGCATGACAGGATTCCCTTCCTTTTAAAGACTAAATTACATTCCATTGTATGGATGTTGCAGCTCGTTTACCCATTCATCCATCCAACAATGGACCCTTGGGTTGCTTCCATTTTTGGCTATTACAAAGGCTGCTGCCATGAACATGGTGTGCAGATACCTGTTCAAGAACCTGCTTCAATTCCTTTGAATATTGCTAGATCATATGGCAATTGTTCAAAATTTTTAAGAACTGCTAGACTGTTTTTCACAGTGGCTGTATCATTTACAATACCACCAGCAATGCACGAAGGTACTCTATCTTAAAGATAAAGTGTTTTCTTTTAATGGCTGCTGAGACCCACTTGAGGGCTTTAGGCTTATTCCCAGTGTTGCTGCCATTGTGTGATTTCTGAAATACATGACATGTTCTGTGGTGGCAACAAGTGAAATCTCCCACAGCAATCTGGGAAAACTCCACACACGTTCGCCCTAACTAGTGGTAGCCCCGGGCCGGCCAGGTCACAAGGCAGAAGCCTCCCCTTCGTGCCCCTCCAGCTGCCCTGGGCAGGGAGGCTCCTGAAAAAAGTAGAAAACCTTACCAGGGCACTTACCTCTACAGGCCCTCCCAATGCCAAGGATTCCTGGCGGGCCTGATGTGACCACTGCCCCCAAAGGCCAAGGTGAAGTGTTAACTGTTGAGTCAAGCTTCACTGCCTGTCGGCAGAGAATTCGGTTCTGGGCAGCAGGCAGTTCTGTGGCTTTGGAGCTGGCTGAGCTGGCCCGGGCATGGGCCCCAGAGACTAGTCATAGGAGTTGTTCCCACCCATAGGGAGCTGCAGTTAGGTCTCCAAGAGCCCTCTGAAGTCAAGTTTGCAGCTTCTGGGACCCTCCAACCCACTCTCTTAGGTTTCTTAATATTTGGACCAGGGAATACCTGTATTAGAAAAGCAAATCAGGGGTGGGAGTAATAAAAGATGCAGACTCCAGAGTCCAGGTCCTGGATTTGGATTAAGATTTGGTACCGGGCCTGGAAATCTGCATCACTGAAAAGCACGATCAAGTTTAGAAGGTGGATTTGGAAAATAGCCTCATCCTGAGGAAGAATTCAAAGGCAGGGCTATGGCCCACAATCTAAGACTGGCCTTGGGACATGTCTGCCAGGTCTTTGGCACACTGAACGGGTTCATAAGTGGAGTATGAAAAACCAAGCTGGAGAGCAGGGAGCATGCTTCTTTAGGACCCTGCCTCCCTGTACAGCTGAAGGACCGCAGAGAGAAAAGGACAAGGCTTCAGCCCATTCTCCAATTCCCCCAGGGAAGAATCAGCAATCTGTTATTTACCCTGATGGTGAGGACATTCACAACGGGCATCATGCTGAACTCCACACGAGCTTTATTCAGTCCTCAGACCCCTGGCAGATGTGGGAGCCCAGGCCATGGAAGCTAACTACCCAGCCTAACCTGCATCGCCAACAGTGGGAGAGCTGGGACTTTTAGAACCCAGTCTGATTCCATACCTGTGCTACAAATGACAGCAAGGAAGGGCAAAGAATGATGGGAATCAATTGAAACATCCCCACATTGGCTGTGAAACTCTAGGCACCAGAAGGCACCTGGGAGGCCACTCCTTGTCGGGTTGCTTGGTCTCCTAGCAGGTGGTTCAGTGGAACAGCCACAGAGCTGGGCAGCCTGATTCTGTCCCAGCTCCCTGCCTGCATAAGGTTTTTCTGTTTGTGAGAATAAGTGATAGTGGTAGTAGTACCAGTCAAGATCTTCAGCATTCTCCAGGTCAAACTCTTCCCATTCTTTGATATGGACTAAGAGTATTCCCAATTCTATGTCAGGTCTCTAAAGATGTAGCTTCATTTGCCTCTTCCACCTGGAACCTGTCAGGGTAGAAACGCTGGAGCTGTAGGTGGGAGGGGCCTTAAGGATCTAACCCCGGATGATGCTGGGATGGAGGGGGCTTGGAATAGACAGACTGATCTAGGACCTCCCAGCACAGCAGAGAGGGCCCAGGAAAAGGCAGAAACTCAAGGGTACTGATGGAAGGTATGCACAGGGCCTGGGCACTAAGGCACATCCTGAACCCGAGGGAATCTCAGGGGTCATGGTGATGAGACTGACAAGCAAAAATAAGATTGAGAGAGTGGAGCTGGGTTCTCTCCCCCTGTCAGGGGAATGGCAAAGAGGTTCCACCTTTTCTCCCAATGCACTGATGATAATGGCTGCTCAGAGGTGAGCTGAGGTAGGACATGAAGCTGCACCCCGGAGTGAGCACTAAGGCCGATGAGCAGTGTCTTCTCCAGGCCCCACTGCCTGCTGGGCTCTTTAGAAGCTGCTCCATCAAATGATGCTGCCCAGGCACTGGTTCTCATACTGAAAGATATGTTAACTGTAATTTTTTGTCCACTTAAAATTAGTTATATGTTCTGAGCTCCTAAATTACTATACACTTTAGAACAGAACTTTCCCTTTACATCCAATTCATATGTTACACTACCTTTGACTAAATTTGTTTTAGTGAGAATTGGAGGTTAGCTGTGCCATCCCCAACCCCACTTTGTGGTTACCTATATTGTTAAAAGCATCACCTCTTAAATAAGGAGCATGAAGGAATGACTCCTCTGCTCACCCCATAGCAAATGCTAAACCAGACACCAACCTCAGAGCTCCTGACAATGGATGGAAATAGTCTGAAATCTGGCCAAAAACTCCCCAAGGGAAATTCACCAATAAGAAAATGCAAAATGGGTGAACCAGCTCAGTGTTACCTGAGGTTCCCAATCCTACTGGTTCCAACACTCTGGGAAGAAAGGGAGTCTATTTATGGCAAATAACTCTAGGATTGAAACAATGCATTGTGAGAGACAGGGAGGGAGGGAGAAAGAGAGAGAGAATCTATAATGGGCTTCCATTCTGATCAACCCAACACCATTACTGTATAGAAAAGTTTTATTAGTTAATTACCCCAGGTGTTCATGCTCTAGGTCACACACCTTTCTCAGATCCGGCCCAGGTTCATAGGCAAGTTACCAGATTAGCAAGTAGGAAAATTGTTCTGCAAAATAGCAACTGTCAGCTTAAGGCATTACTAACATTGCAGAAGGAAGCAAGGTTACTAAGATGATTTCTGGGACAGGAACCCTCTCTTGAAAGGACCAACCTGTGCTGCTGTCCTACTCAGGAGTTGACACTCTTGCTCTGGATGACAGGTGATTCCTTTCAAACCCACCCACATCATCATACACAAAACACTGTCTAGTCCTTGAGCTTTCAGATTTAGAAGTTAGTTATATAAAAAGTGCTGTCCCAGAAGTCTCAGCATATCTGTGGGCCTCCCAGAAGGCTCACTCAGTCCTCCCTGGCTAGAGCAGGGAAGGATGGATTTATATGGAAGGTTGGTCAGGCTCAGTTTTAAAAAATGAAGTCACTACTAGAAATATGGAGCCAGGGGGCAGAAACCCCGGCTGCAATCACATGCTGAATCATTGTCCTCCCAGAGAGCGGGCTCCTACGGTTCTTTCAGTCCATGGAAGTGCTCAGAGCAGGGCAGGCCAGTGTGGCCATGGAGCTGCTGCCTGCCTCACTGCATGCCGAACCACTGCTCCTGGTCAGCCCACTGGGCCGCCTCACTGTCGCTGCCCTCCAGGTCCCCTTCTTCCCCACTCCCTTCCATGTCGTCCACATCCTCCTCCTGAGTGGCATCCGTGGGACTCTCCTCCTTCTCCATCTTCTGCATCCCCTCTAGAGACTTCTGGTCATTGGGGTCCAAACTAGGGGACAACAAAACAAAGGAGAGGCCTGAATCTCTGCCTTGCTTCTTGCTGGCTGATGTGTCATCTTCCTGGCTCACCAGTGAAATGACCACCCAGTCACAGAGAAACTGCTAACGCCTGGGCTCTCCAAACAACTCCAGTTCCACAGGCAGGACCAAGGGAGTCCACCGCGAGAAGTGAAAAAAGGCATCTTGTCCTAATTTGTAGAATCCTCAATTTGAGTTTTTCTTCATTTATTTCTTAAACCTTTTCACACATTATCACTAGCACTATGCTAGAGGAAACTATCAGATAACACAAATAAAAAAGTAGTAAACACCCATTAACAGAAAAATTCAAATGTAATTTCTTAACAGTATTGGATTTTTAAGCTACAGGGTTACAAAAAATACTTATTTTCCTGTGAATAAAATTGTTCCATGTTCTTATAATTAAACGTTATCAGCACTGCAGGAGTTAAACAAAATCATGCTTACCATGGAACAGATTTGTCAACTCCTAGGTTAGACCCCAGGACCCAAAGCAACCCCTATCTGAGCATTCAAATTTAATAGCTAAGAGCCATTACACTTACAAAAGCCCCCAAAGTTCAGAAATTTACTTGGCTCCTAAGCAATGTTTCCTCTTTTCTTTGTAACCATCACCCAAGCCAGCAGGTGTCCAACCTCTAACAAATCCCACCTCTAATACAAGTCTGGCATTTTATTTTCTCACTTGCTTCTGGGCTTTCAAAAAGCAGACAAAACCCATGTGGGAATCCTGTTCCTACTACTAATATACCGATAGATTGATTTGTATCATCTCCTCTTCTCTAAAACCTTCCATACAGCTCTCACCCACATCCAGGGCTTTCCACCCTCTGTACTCCCACCTTGCCGTCTAGAGACTGCTATGAAAGCACTTAGCACGTGGTATCCATCAGTCTGCACGTCTGAGACTGAGAGCAACCGGAACTGCAGCATCCCCAGTGGTTACTGAGATGCCAGGCACAGGAGTGGTGCTCAACTGCTGAATAAGTGAATGAATGTGATCAGACTCAATTAAAGACAGGCCTCATCATGACCTTACAGACACACAGACAACCCTCAAAGAAATCACTTCTGTACTAAGCAGTAAGAATACCTCTATTTATTTAGTATTTACTATGTACCAGGCATATTTACATGGAATAATCATTTAATCCTCATTTAATCATTTAATACCTAGTACGGTAGATAGATATAGACAAGGAAATTTATTAGTAACTATCCCAAGATAACAGGTGATGAAAGTAAGTAACCAAACTTCAGAGCTTAAGTTCTTAACTACTACAGTAGGTAGAAACATGGGAAAGTACTCATAATACTTGGATTTGAAAAAGCAGAATATAAAATATATACTACATATAACCCTATAAAAATATGTATATGTGTGGTCAAGGCCAGGAAGATGATTTACACAAATGAAAACAAATTATAGTGGTGTGAGGTGATTATGAGTGAAACCATTCTTTAATGATAATATACTTTAAAAAATTGTTTTGAAGTCATGAATTCACAAATTCCTCTTCTATTATTACTCTGTTTGCAGCCGTGGGCACAATGTGTGTGTATTTCCAGAATTTCTATGACAGTTCCCTGCCTTCTCTACCCCTCATCCAACTTCCCCCCAGGAGGCTAAGTGCCTACCTTAGTGCTATACTATACTGGTCCATTGCTTCCTGATACTCATTGACAGCTACAAGGAAATCTCCTAGGATCCGATGCAGGACACAGTCACTCTGATTAGCTAGTGCGTTCCTCAGCAAAGCAATTCCATCTTCGTATTTCTGCTCTCTGCCTGGAAAAAAAAAAAAAAAAAAAAAGCCTCTCATTTTCCTATTTACCCAACATTTTGAAAATACACTCCCATCCCAAGTTGTTTTTTGTTGATCCTCACCTGAGGGTATTTTCCCATTGATTTTTTAAAAAAATATATTTTATTATTATTATTTTTTTTTTTTTACAGAGAAGAAGGGAGAGGGATAGAGAGTTAGAAACATCAATGAGAGAGAAACGTCGATCAGCTACCTCCTGCACACCTCCTACTGGGGATGCGACCGCAACCAAGGTACATGACCTTGACTGGAATTAAACCTGGGACCTTTCAGTCCGCAGGCCGACACTCTATTCACTGAGCCAAACCAGTCAGAGCCCATTGATTTTTAAAAAGAGTGGAAGGGAGAAAGAGAGACCTAGAGAAATGATGTGAGAGACATTGATTGGTTGTCTCCTACACACACCCCCCAACCAGGGCCGGGGAACCTGCAACCAAGGTACATGCCCTTGAGTAGAATTGAACCTGGAACCCTTCAATCAGAGGGCTGACGCTCTATCCACTGAACCAAACCAGCTAGGGCCCCATCTCAAGTTTTATACACAAAAACCACAACACAGATCACCGTCCAACAACCTATTTGTAGATGTCATCAAGAAAAAAGTGTGTGGCAGGAAATAAGAACAAGCTCATCTGAATTCCTATTCCATTAGGAAATCTGTAGTTTGGGTTCTGACTTTTTTAAAAGCACTATTAACTTACATTTAAATAAAAAACCAAGCACGTATTTTATTTGCTAAACTAGCCCAAATCCAGGAGTTCATCATAAATCGGAACTAAAAAAAAAGAAAAAAGGCCAGCCCTGACTGGTGTGGCTCAGTTAGTTGGAGTGCCATCCCCTGCACTAAAAGGTGGCGGTTTGCTCAGTGTGGCTGTGGTTGAGCGTCAACCTATGAGCCAAGAGGCCACCGTTCAATACCCAGTGGCATATGTACAGGTTGTGAGCTCCATCCCCAGTGTGGGGTGTGCAGAAGGCAGCCGATCAATGATTCTCTCTCATTATTGGTGTTTCTTTCCTTCTCTCTCTCTCTCTCTCTCTCTCTCTCTCAAATCAATAAAAACAAGTCCTCGAGTGAGGATTAAAAAATAAGTAAAATAAAAACAAACAAGGCTAAAAGGGAAATCGTTAAGAGAATCAAAATGAGTTAAAACAGCTTGAGCCCTAACCGGTTTGGCTCAGTGGATAGAGCGTCGGCTTGCGGACTCAAGGGTCCCAGGTTCGATTCTGGTCAAGGGCATGTACCTTGGTTGCAAGCACATCCCCAGTGGGAGGTGTGCAGGAGGCAGCTGATAGATGTTTCTAGCTCTCTATCCCTCTCCTTTCCTCTCTGTAAAAAAATCAATAAAATATATTAAATAAATAAATAAATAACTAGCTAGCTCGAGTCAGTGCAAAGCAGTTATAGTCAGCCCAAACTGGTTCAGGACAACCAAAACTGGATCAAAGTGAGCTGAACAAGCAACAACCAAATATAGCTGCACAAGAGTCAGTCACTGCCGATTCAAGCAGATCTAAGCCAGCTACATTTGGTTGTGCTAAACCAATTCATCTGGGCTCAGATCTACTACAAAAGGAACACACTTATCTGATCACCTGTAACCTACTGAACTGGGGAAGCCAACTGAGGTAAGATTGTATACAACGAATGATGAACAGAGAAGTAAATAAAATAAACTTACTAAGCAGTTCTGCTTTTTTCACCACAGCCTTAATGTAATCCGGCCTTTGGTTCAGGGCTTTATCTAATAAAGTTTTGGCTTTTTCCTGTGTCACTGGGTCTTCGAGACAAACAGTGGCTAAAAGGGTAAGGGTCTGTGCATTTGCTCCTAGAGTTTTGTAAACGTTGTTAGCCATTACCATTGCTTCACGAATACTGTTTGAGGCTAAGTAACATTCAATGAGACCTGAAAAAATAAAACATAAAAAGCTCAACCACATTACCGTTCTAAGCCATGCTTCCACTCTGACAACCTTCCAAATTATAAACCTTCAAAGTTTCAGACAAGGGCAAGCCAGGAGAAAACTTTGATGGTGAGGTTAGACTGGACATTAAGTTGATAGAGTAACTAAAGAGTGCTCTTCCCCAGAGCACTTCACAAATATGGAAAAAGCCTGCACTTCAAGGCACCTTCAGTTAGGAAGGTAACGAACACGCCTAAATAAACAAGCATGCATGCAGCCCAGCTGAATGTTAGAGGTACAAGCATGATACTAATCATTAGCTGAAATAGTCTCAGATGTTTCTAACAAAACCAGAGGTTTCCCTGCCTCTTAACAAGCTGTTAATTTCCACTGTGTTCAGTCACCTTTAATGTCCTAGTTTTAAGCTCCTATAAAAAAGTGAATGTCCAGTTCTACAAACTAAAGACCCTTGGGAGCAACCCAAGGAGAAAAAATGACTTTTTCACTTGAAACACAGTTCCCAGAAGTATTTGCTGAGGACTTCCCTAAACTAGATGGGAAGAGCTTCATCAGATGGACCAAATATATCAAGATTAGCAGCTTCTGCCTCTTTTCATACCCACAGCAAGATAGATGTCCTATGGCAGTGTTCTCAGCCTTTGTTATTAATGTTGTGTCCCCAACCAAAACAAAGAAACAGAATTTCCAGAGGATGAGGCCTAGAAATCAGGATTTTAAAAAGATTCCCAGGTGATTCTAATGTGCAGCCAAGGTTGAGAACCACTGTCCTATGGGGACACTTCAAACACAGTCAACTCTTCAAGAAGTTGAGGAAAACAGAGGAAGTATTTTGGGGCACAAAGCACTCATCAAAACAGAAAAACAGCTTAAACCCCAAACCCACACAATCCGTGGCAGATTCTCTCTGCATACTCCTCCACCCTAGCACATTCCACCACACACTATGGTACTTAACCAGAAATTACCTAACTCTTAGAATACAGTAGTCTGCAACTACTTGAGAAGTTGTACTTCCCTGCAAAAGCCCCATTGGAATGTCAAAAGGAAACGGAAAGAATGTTAGAAAAAAATGGAAAGAATGCCCCTACCAGTAAAAGAAGCTAGTCTGGAGGCTGCAAGCACCAGAGGGTATGACCAATCACCCTGATCCAATCTCCAAAGGGTAAGGTGAGTGAAGGCAACCCTTGAAGCCTCACTGGCCGGCCAGGCAGCTGGGGAACAACCTCTGCCCCCAACAACTCTACCCAGCCTGTGTCCAAGCTCTTCAACTGCATTCCTGGGTTCAGGTGAGTTAGGCACGCAGCACAAAGGAATTAGCATGATAAAAGCTGCTGAGAGGCAGGGAAGTTATAGCTCAGGATTAAGAATTTAATTTGAAACCAAAAGCTTGGTTTGCTGGGGTTTCTTTAAGAACAAATCCACCATAGGTATAGCTCTGACTAACTAAGCAGATTTGTTTTTATTTATTTTAATTTTTTAAAAATATATTTTATTGATTTTTCACAGAGAGGAAAGGAGAGGAGGGACAGAGAGGTAGAAACATCGATGAGAGAGAAACACCAATCAGCCGCCTCCTGCACACCCCCTACTGGGGATGTGCCTGCAACCAAGGCACATGCCCCTGACCGGAATCGAACCTGGGACTCTTCAGTCTGCAGGCTGACGCTGTATCCACTGAGCCAAACCGGTCAGGGCTATTTTTTAATTTTATTGGGGTAGTAATCCACACAGGAAGATTTGTTTTATACTTCCATTTTCAAATTTTATTTTTCAAATTTGAACTCATCTTCCTGTTAACAGCAAATGGCTCCTATACTCCTGGGTTTATTTTTAAATTCTTATAAAAATATGCTTTGGAGGAACTCCATCTTGTAAGAGCTATTTCAAAGTCTGCGACTGGGTCACCAAATATTGCAGAAGCTGGCACAACTCCTTTGAACTCCTAGGGTCAGTTCACATGAACTTAAAATAGTACATACCAAAACAAAGTTTGACCCTAATCAAGCCCACTCTGAAGTCACAATGAACCTACCAATTCCCACAGCACCACCATCATATGAATATGGAGCTACCCTATGGGTAATATTTATGGCCCAATGTAAGGCAACTGTGAAAAAGACTATAAAGACCCATATAATAACCAAGTGATTCAGCACACTGCTGGCACAGAGAGATTTACACTAATGAGTTGTCCATGTTTGAGAACTCCAAAAAAAATAACCTCAACTACTTACTCCCTCACCAAAAACAAAACAAAGAGAAATGGATTCTGAAAGTATGAAATGAAAAGTCCAGCAAAAGCCCTAACATAATTTAAAATGCCTAATGCAGTGATCCCCAAACTTGTCTGCACATTAGCATTACCTGGAATCTTAAAAAAAAACAATGATAATCTCCCACCACCAAATATTCTAATTTACATGGTATTAGAGTGACCTGGCATCAGGACTTTTAAAAGTTGCCCCAGTGGATTCCAAAGTACAACCAAGTTTGGGAACTGTCAGCCTAACATAGCCTTCCATTTGAATGCTGTTGCCACACCTACAGATTCACACTGTCATCTATAATTTTTATCTTACCTTCATAACAGTCTAAGCGACAAGGTGCAAGCCGTATAGCCTCCCGAAAGTGAATTATTGCTTCTTGAACTCTGCCCATGTTCCTGAGTGCTGCTCCCTTAAGTAGCAAAGCTTGAACGCTATTACTGTTCAGCTGAATGGCCTTTGCTCCTAAATAGAGGGCCCGAGAGTAGCGTTTGCTATAAAAGCTATGACACCTGGAGAGAAAAAAAAAAAACAACCAAAAGTTATCCGAAAGAATACAGGTATATCACGCTTTATTGCTCTTCGTTGTTCTTCACAGTTGTTTTTTGCAAATTCAAGGCAAGATCTTCCACTAACAAAAACACTATAAAACTCACTTTATTGAGTTAGCTGGCATGGAACCCGCAGTATCTCCAAGGTATGCCTATGTAAAGAAACTTCATAGAAGGCCCTCTACACGATTCTTACTAAAAACCACGCTTAATCTATCAGTGAAAGAACAAAACAAAAATATCTACTAAACACTTATTTTTAAGGGAGAAATCTTGATATGGAAGGAGAACCTGATGATCTGGATAGGTTATCCGATCAGAGACATTCAGAGAATTTATAAAGTCAGGTCAATAACAAAACAGCAGCTCCTGTGCTGAGCATGATACATTCTCCATCTCAGTTAATACCTACCCCAAGAAATAGGGGTATTGTCCTTGTTTTCCAAAGGAAAACAGAGATTTAGAGGTAAATCACGTGTCTAAAGTCAAAGACCATAATTTGAATCCAAGTCTTACTATCTCTTAAACCTGTGCTTTCAAGCTCTATTCTATTCAAGAACTACAAGTTCCTAAAGAATCTGCTGGAAACTGGGGGGGAAAGGGCCCACATAAACATACCCAGAGACCACCCAGGGTTCTGCATGCTGATCAGAAATATTGAAAAGGCGGCAGCCAAGATTCTCCACATCCTCCAGCCGTCCTTCCCGTGCCAGGAGGTAGCCATATACATCCATTCCTAGAAAGGAAGAGGTTCTTTAAACTCCTTTATAAAGGGCAGCACCATCCTCAGAGCCCACACCGAGGCCCCAGCTCCTTAGGATCTGAGCCCCTTCCACCATCATGAGCTCCTTCCATCACCATTCCCAGTTCCCAACAAAATGATTTACAAAAAATAAAAACAACAGCCCAGCTGGGATAGCTCAGTGGTTGAGTGTGTCGACCTATGAATCAGGTCACCGTTCAATTTCCGGTCAGGGCACATTCCTGGATTATGGGGCTCAATCCCATGTGTCGGGTGTGGAGGCAGCAACCGATCAATGAGTCTCTCTCTTCCTTGATCTATCTCTCTACCCCTCTTCCTTTCCTGTCTGAAATCAATAAAAATATATTTTAAAAAAGAAAAAACACATCCAAACTAAAAAGAAAAGGGAGTAGGATCTACCTCCCAATTTAAAAGCCTGTTATTTGCAGAACTGTTTGTCTCTATATCCTGTGGCGTGAACTACAACTATCCTAACTCAACCAGAAAGGCCCAAAAAAGGTATCAAGTAAGTTCTCTCTCCCAAGAAGTCTAGGCACAGTCAGGGTTACACTATGCCAGTTGGTTTTGAAAAAATGTTAGCCTATTCCAGAAAAAGCATTAGTTCTTTCTGGAGTCTAGTTCATGTAAAATCTCACACACACACACACTAGTTCTTTCTGGAGTCTAGTTCATGTAAAATCTCACACACACACACACACACGTTCTTTCTGGAGTCTAGTTCATGTAAAATCACCCCTACACACACACACACACACACACACACACGATCTACAAAAAGGGCCCTCCATTCTTGTCACTTGTCTCTTAACACTATTCCCCTCCATTCCTTACTACCCCTTCAGATTCCCAGGAAAATATGTCTCAAGCCAAGATTACTGCAACCATTCCCTGCTGGCCCCGACTCTGGTCTGAGCTTCCAACTCCAGGCTGCTGACGACTACCAGATTAGTACTTCTAAAACACCATTTTCATTATGGTCACGGGTAGCTTGGAAAAGAAAAATAAGCACTGGGCAAGAGGAAGACCTTTAGCAAACAAATTCATCTTTCTTCCTCTTACTGCTCTGGCATTCTTGTGGCTTAAGTGTCTACAAGACTGTTTATTGTAACAAGGTCATTCTATGGCCTTTTTGGGGTCTTTACAAGCAGACCTCAGCCCTTCTATTTGACCTTATTTCCTACCGCTATTCCTGAGCACACACCCTTCACTTACTGACAGTCACCACAAAGTCATCCTTTAGAAGTGTCGGTGGCTTACTCCTTCAACTGCAATCTTCTTTCAGATCAATAATGTTTGTTGTTGTTCACTCCTAATTGCTTCCTTCATTTACCTCATCCTTTTCTTAACATCTTTTCATTTATTCCCTTTTAACTATACAAAGGACAGAGTAAAGTAAATCCCCTAAAACAGTGGTTCTCAACCTGTGGGTCGCGACCCCTTTGGCGGTCGAACAACGCTTTCATAGGGATCGCCTAAGACCATCCTGCATATCAGATATTTACATTACGACTCATAACAGTTGCAACATTATAGTTATGAAGTAGCAACGAAAATAATTTTATGGTTGGGTCACAACATGAGGAACTGTATTTAAAGGGCCAGAAGGTTGAGTGAGAACCACTACCCTAAAAGAATATTACGATTCTGGGGATGCCATCCAAACTCTCAGTCTGGCACATCATAAATCTATAAATCTTAAGGAGAGCCTATGATCATAAGGAGAGGTTATAACTCCTTGCAAACAAAAAAAACCTAAATAATGATCTGTGGTGAGATGACACTTGAATGAAGCAAAAACAACTGCTTGCATGGAATTACCCAAGTGTTAGAGACACTAGTCAGGACCAAAGGAATGGTAAATAGCAACTGTAACAAATTTTACAAACTATGTCCATGAAAATTGGTATCAGAAGATCATGCTATATTTTCAATCTTTCCTGATCTGCCCTGCCCCAAGAATTACTTACCTTTTATTAGATAAGGATCCAACATCTGTGCTTGTTCAAATTTGAGGACAGAGTTTTTATTATCTCCAGCTCTGAAGTACAGATCTGCTAAGCTTCCCAGGAGATCCACGTTATCTCGTAATAATGACTTTTTCTCTAGTGAACTTTAAGATATCAAACAGTAAACCTTAAAACCTGTTATAAATTCTCTTGGTTGTTAAGTCTGGGTGACGGGCATCTAGGTACTACTTTCTTTTGTATATGTATGAAATTTTTCATAATAAACTTTAAAAACAAACTGTACGCTAGTTTTCCTTATTCTGAGCTTATGATTTAAATTAAAAAGTTATAAGTTAAAATATACAATTTAAAAATAATGAAACTGTACTATCTAAACATAAAAATTAAATGCAGCCCTGACCGGTTTAGCTCAGTGGATAGAGCATCAGCCTGCAGAATGAAGGGCCCCAGGTTCAATTCCAGTCCAGGGCATGTACCTTGGTTGCAGGCACATCCCCAGTAGGGGGCGTGCAGGAGGCAGCTGATCGATGTTTCTCTCTCATCGATGTTTCTACCTCTCTGTCCCTCTCCCTTTCTCTCTGTAAAAAATCAATATAAAAAAACAGCAACATAGCATTGGCAAATTAAAAAATAAATGTTGCCCTAACCGGTTTGGATCAGTGGATAGAGCGTCAGCCTGCGGACTGAAAGGTCCCAGGTTCGATTCCGGTCAACGGCATGTACCTGGGTTGCGGGCACATCCCCAGTAGGAGGTGTGCAGGAGACAGCTGATCAATGTTTCTCTCTCATCGATGTTTCTAACTCTCCATCCCTCTCCCTTCCTCTCTGTAAAAAAATCAATAAAATATATTTTAAAAAATGAAAATAAAAATAAATGCAATAACACATCTCAAAAAAAAAGTTATATAGGATAAGATAGCAAATATACAGAATAAAGCAGAAGTCTGTTACCTAGTGATAACTTTCTAATTGCAGTTTTCCAGTGGACAAAATATGCTATATGGTGTTATATGTAATATTATTCACAAATGACAGTTACTTGATACTCAACCAAATGACAGTGTAACACAAATGCCAGTCTCTTGCCCTTAGACTTTACCTGACTAGAAAGAAAATCCCAGTCCTAGGGACACAACCCAGATCAGATGCTGCAATAACTATGTTTCTGGGCATGCAAAAAGATGTCTTCCAGATTCAATCAAGCATGATACACAAAGGCAGTTTGCTTTGCAAAGGTTACTACTTTTGCAAGTACAGAGCTAAACTCGTCAAAGTTTGCAATTAACAGGTGCTCAGCAGAGATTATTACATTTGGTACCATATGGTACATTAAGAGACTAACAAAGCCCAGGGACAACTGGCTGCAACACCAAGAGATAAGCATCTAATTTTTCTGTTTTGCTAATTTGGATATATCAGACCTCCTTACAAGGAAAGGGCTTCAAGAACACTTAGTAATTCTGTGGCTCTCACCAGATGGTATTGATTGCTCTTGAGTTGTCACCAGTATGAACAAAAGCATATGCTTTGATCCACACGGAAAGCCAATCCAAGTTAGGCACGGTCTGGATGACATTCATTGTCATTGATGCCACCTCTGCACCTTTTACAGACAGGGACAGCAAACCTAACCCAATAGAAAGCAGGAAAAAGAAAGTGAGGCATAGCATCTCTCTTCTACAATGTAATAACCAACAGGTTACCCTTGCCATGGGCTAAAGGCAACCTTTGTCCTATTTGAATCAAGATGCATATGACAGAACATAATATTTCTTTATCAGTGAAATACATGACAACGGTAATCTATTAAATCACCATATACAGATAAAACTTTTGGAAAAATAAAACTGTTCTAGTATACCGCCAAGATTGAGAACTACTACATTAGAGAGTAAACACTCCATGGCAGAGAATGATCCGTACCTAGAATGGCATCGAGGGCTAATGGGCACTGCCTCAGCACTTCCTTATAGCTGGTGACTGAAGGGCGCTCCTGACCAGCCTTCTTATACAAGTTTGCCAGCATCATGTTTATCTGTAATAAATAAAAACAGAAGACAATAAGGTTAAGTGTATATTGCAAAGAAAATATTTCACCATCAATTTAGGTCCTGATTTTTATTACTAGCTACTACTTTACTTTTTATTAGAAAATCTACCCACAGCCCCATGGAAATTAAACAAAGACCAACTCCATTCATCAAACCAAACAGAAAATTACTACCTTTGCTTTTCCTATGTCCTCCCATTTCTAAAAGAAAAATCAAATTCCTTTCACTTACCCAACCAAAAGGTCCAATAGTATTTGGACCAAAGATGATGCCTCTGGAAATTGGAGTAACATTCATTTGAGAATTGTTACAGAATTCTAATTACCTTGATTCTTTCTTGGTCTTAAGACAGAAGATGAACTATTCTAGAAGTGCTCAAGCTTAGATATTTTAAATGCAATTAACATCAAGCCACAGAAAGTGAGGAATTCTTAACATAGCTACTTGAGATGAATTTTATCCAAAAAGGAAATGACAGACCCAAAAGCACAATATTTGGCTTCTGACAATTAGTCTAGCAATAGACTCTAGCCTTTCTCATGCTTAAAGCTTTGACCAACAGGTACTATCTGACTTATCAAAGTTATGCTACAAAAATCAAACTCTGACCTTTAAAGGTAACAATGATCCAGATATTAGTTATACTATTTAAATAACACAATTCAAATATGCAACTCCACAAAACTTTATTAAAATAACCCTTTCAAAAGTGCAACAGGGAAAATTTGAGAAAATGTGAAAGTTCCAAAGATGGTACAGGGAAAGTATAAATAATCTTAAAAGTCCAAAGAGAAAAACACAATATTCCAATTTAAAATTAATAGATCATAACACAACACAGAATTTGCCAGATCATTAACCAAAGGAAGCAGTCAACAGGAGGGCACAAGAGAAAAAAAGCCAATCCTAATCTCTTCAATCATCTGTAGCTTCGTACTCCAGATATTTACTCAAAAGAGTGGCTCTGAAGATGAAAAACATCTGTTCCAATTATGTACTTAACAGTATATAAAACAATCTAGTATGGCATAAATCCATACTGATTCAAACAATGAAATAATAAAATATTAGAAATAAAACTATTTTTTATTTGGCCTCAGATTTTTCCATTTTAGGCTATATTGAAATGCAAAAGAAGGTACTTAAAGGAAAACTCCAGTATTAGTGTCAATACTTAAAAAGAGGTTTAAATTTAAAAACCTTTCTTGACTGCTTGTTATTAACAAATCATGACTGATAGGCCAACAAATATTAAAATTCCCTTTAAACTACCTGGCACTTCAAAAGAATGAGTTTTGAGTACTACCTAGTGAGAAAATCAATTATTTTTAAAGCAGATACTTACTTGGTAATATCACAAAGCCACATTCTACCAGTTATAAACACAAGCAGTAATCATTTTCTAAAAACTGAGAAATTATATATTATATGCTTGCTCTTAAAAGTTGCAGATTTACCAAGATATAATAATCTCACACTGGAATTTTCCTTTAAAATGTGAAGGAATGTGTGGCGGTGTTTACCATACATTAACAGACGTTCATTTAGACGTATTTTGACTCACTTCCTTGTCCTGTACACAGACTGAGAAGCCAGTTAACTCCCTAACGGACAAGAAAGAAAAACTGTAAATATTATAGGTTTATGTTTGAGGCACACATCTTTGTTTGCTCCTGGCTATAATAGCTCTACAGAATGAAGAATATGTACTCCTAATAAATGCAGATTCCTCTAGTCCCTCTTAAAATGATGGCAGTAAACACCAAAGCGCTGGATACCACAAAACTGAGCTTCTTTGTCATTACTCATTGTCCCTAAACTCCTTGAAGTCATTAAGGAGGAAATAATGGTGCATTTCCAATAAGATAATGAACAGGTATAATTCAAAGTTTATAATCAAAACAGCATCTTCCAAAAGATATTCTTCATATATGAAAAAATTCTTCTTCAGGTAAGTCTTTCATAGGGTACCAGAACACGAGTTAATATATAAGCATTCATGCTTATTTTAAGACAGGGTAGTCTGTAATACGCTTCCAAATGTTTTTAATAGCAGCCACCACCATAAAATATACTGGGGAAATAGCTTAATTATAAAAACTCAGAAAATCGCCCTAACCAGGTTGCCTCAGTGGATAGAGCTTCAGCCTGCGAACTCAAGGGTCCCAGGTTTGATTCCCGTCAAGGGCATGTACCTTGGTTACCGGCACATCCCCAGTGGAGGGTGCTGCAGGAGGCAGCTGATCAATGTTTCTCTCTTATCGATGTTTCTAACTCTCTATCCCTCTCCCTTCCTCTCTATAAAAAAATCAATCAAATATATTTTTTAAAAAACTCAGAAAATCGTAAATACATTCTCATGAAGAGATACTTAAACACATTCTCATCCATCAAGTTTGACTGATTAGTTTTAAAACTTAGCAACATTTAGGTGAAAAACACTAAATACATTCGGTCTTTACTGATTAGATTCCTCTTCTTTTAAGGACGGTAGGATGAACATAGGCATCTTACAGATAAAATCCTTCACTATTAAGCACAAGTTACACAAAACAGTTTTTCAATGAAGTGAGGGAGACAGGTGACATGAAAAAACATGGTAGAATACTAAATACTGACATGAATTCAGTCTAAGAGCAAGGATTTGCATTATTTTTCCAAACTGGGCTAAAAAAAAAAAACACACCCAAAAACCCGTTATCAAAGATGTCCAATATAATACTTCATACAGAATAGTACTTTAAAGAGTATTCTCACATTCATAAACTTAGTTTTTCCAAAAGTTAGCAGAAAAAGTATTATTATCCTTGTTTTATAAATAAGGGGAAAAAATAAGGTTCAGATTGGAATTTGCCCAAGTACACACTGCAAACAGCTTGTATCCCCAAAACTCAAGACAAGACACCAGATCTTCTGATTTCAGTTGAAGATGTTCTATTCACTGTATGTTGTCAAATCAAACACAAATACATACTCCCAACACAAGTAAGTACAAAAGGCTCTTGTAGACTTGATTTTGAAAATGAAGGAATAAAATCATTCACACTGCCAAAAAATGAGGTTCTAAAACAGTATTGTTGCCCTGACTGGTTTGGCTCAGTGGATAGAGCGTTGGCCTGCGGACTGAAAGGTCCCGGGTTCGATTCCAGTCAGGGGCATGTGCCTTGGCTGCCGGCACATCCTCAGTGGGGGGTGTGCAGGAGGCAGCTTCTATCAGTGTTTCTCTTTCATTGATGTTTCTGGCTCTCTGTCCTTCTCCCTTCCTCTCTGTGGAAAATCAATAAAATATATTTTTAAAAAAATAAAAAAATAAAAAATAAAACAGTATTGTTACCACCTGGAAGTGTATAAACACTTGTATTCTCCAGCTACCATTTTCACCAGCTGAATTTTCAGGGTCTCATAAGAAAGGCACTCTTCTACTTCTCTGAACTTTTAACTCTTTAACAAGGGAACAAAGTGAAAACCAGAGACAAGAGTAAAATGTTCAGATGGACTCCCTAATGTATAGAGAAAACATGAAGGAAGAGTGGTGGAAGGAATGGGGAATTGAAAATGATGTAACAAATTGTTAATTCAACTTACTTTGGGAGTTCTTTGTCTTGAAGGGATCCCATCAAGTATAGCAATGGCATCTTTATCTTGTTTTAGCATTGTGTAACATTCAGCCATTTTGTATTTTACTTCAATTTCAGATGGAAGACACTAAAAGGGAATAAAAGCATCTCTTCAAAATATTAAACAGTATGGCACTTTATAATTTTAAACATGGGGTTACCATAATATCTATCACCCAGCAATTCTGCCCCTATATATACAGCCAAGAGAACTAAAAACATATCCTATATAATAAAAGCAAAATATGCTAAGTGTCCAACTGTTTGGTCAACCAGTCGCTATGACACACACTGGCCACCAGGGGGCAGACACTCCAACTGGTAGGTCAGCTTTCTGCTAATATCTGGGCGATCAGGACTGGGCAAGAAAGCTGGACACGCCCTGGGGCTGTCCTTCGGTTCCTCCCCAGCCAGCTGGCCAACCAGCCCCCATCGGCCCCCATCTCTGGCCAGGCTGAGGGACCCCACCCATACACGAATTTATGTACTAGGCCTCTAGTATCCAAATAAAAGCCTACGCACAACTGTTCATAACAGCATCTATATATATAAAAGCCTAAGTGACCACTATGACTGGACAACCAGTCAGTAACTATGACACGCACTGACCACCAGGGAGTAGACACTCAACACAGGTGGTCAGTGTGCTCCCACAGCCAACCTCCCATGGCCGGCCAACCTCCTGTGGTCCCTCCCCCTGGCCGGCCAGCCCTGATCGGCCCCAATCACTGGCCAGGCCAAGGGACCCTACCCATGTACGAATTCATGCACTGGGCCTCTAGTTAATTATAAGCAAAAAATGGAAACAATGCAAATGTCTAATAGTTAAAATATGATATAACCATAAAATGGAGTATTTGGCAAAAAAAGGAATGAAGACTGATTCATTCTATAACATGGATCAACCTTGAAAATGTGTTAATTGCTCGGGCCAGTGTAACTCAGTGGTTGGAGCACAGGTCCATGCACTGAAGGGTCTTGGGTTTGATTCCCAGTCAAGTGCACATACCTGGGCTGCAAGTTCAGTCCCTGGCCCCAGTCAGGTCTGGGGTGCGTGTGGGAGGCAAACAATCAATGTGTCTCTCTCACATATATGTTTCTCTCTGTGCCTCTCACCTTCTCTTCCACTCTCTCTAAAATCAATGGAAAAAAATATATCCTCAGGTGAGGCTTAACAATAAACAAAAAAACAAATAGGAAGTATTGAACACACTGCTTGAAAACTTTTCTTTACTAATATATACAGGCATTCCAAATTAGCACATATATTTATCTCATTTTTTGTTTAATGGTTCTATCATATTGCATCTCATAAACTATAATTTAACTAGTCCTAACTAATGAACACTTTTCCTTCTGTTTCTTATCATTATAAACAATGCTGCAATAAGTAACCTTAATTATATATCCTACTTGAGGCCCAGTGCACAAAAATTTGTGCACTCCAGGGGTAGGGGTCCCCTCTGCCTGGCCTGTGCTCTCTCGCAGTCTGGGACCCCTTGAGGGATGTCCACCTGCTGGCTTAGGCCCGCTCCCCGGGCGATCAGGCTTAAGCTGGCAGTCAGACATCCCTCTGGCAGCTCGGGAGCCCTCGGGGGATGTCCACTTGCCAGCAGGGAGCAAGCCTAAGCTGCAGTCAGACATCCTTAGTGCTGCTGAGGAGGCAGGAGAGGCTCCCACCACCACCGCTATACTGGCAGCCGTCAGCCTGGCTTATGGCTGAGCAGAGCTTCCCCTGTGGGAGTGCACTGACCACCAGGGACAGCTCCTGCATTGAGGTCTGCCCCCTGGTGGTCAGTGTGTATCATAGTGACCAATCATTCCCAGTTGTTCTGTTGTTACGGTCAATTTGCATATTACCCTTATTATATAGGATAAATCTTTTGTGAGTCTATTATGGTTAATTTCTAGCAATGGGATGGCTCCATCAAATTATAACCCCCACTTCCATTTATTTAACTAATTCTTAAGCAACTGTCAAAAACTGGCAGGAATTTTCAGATTTCCCATATATTTCCCCAAATATTCACAGTCGTAAAATTTGAGTTACATTTTAAAGTTATATTTTCATTAACATTATAAAAACACTAGATTTTAAGATCTGTTTATATGAAGGGGAGGAACAATGCATGATGTTGGTTAGAACCCAGGTAATTCATAGTTAATTCCATTTTTAGATTCATCCAGAGTGATTTTTGCTTTTAGCCCTAAATGCTTGGTTGGATGCATTCTTTCATCTAAGTGGTTTTTCATCTTTGTTTCTCCAGTCAAGTCCCCTTTAAAATTACATTTTATTTTACCATCTTCCACATCTAAACATTAGTCTTATAAATTATCTCTCTCTCTCTCTCTCCCCCAGCTCTCCCCTACCAAAATCACACTTTGTATCTCCAATTACCTGACTCTGTGGAGTGGATGTAGAATTGCCAGTTGAAGGTCTCACTTTTGAAGTTTTACTTAAGGCTTTCTTCTGCTGTAAAGCCATGGTATACTTGCTCACAGCATTCCGATATTCCTTATCATGAAAGAGAGAATCTGCATGATACACCAAAAGCTGGTACTTCTGAGATGGGGAGAATAACTCACTAGAAAACAAAGAAAGTATACTCCCTCATGGGTTGTTTTTGAAATGTTAGAAAGTACATGCCCACCCTCAGTGTCCCTCCTTAGTGTCAAGCCTAGCACACAGCCTTATGTAATGACAGTTTCCAAAAAAATAAATGTGCCTTAAGTGCTAGTTCCTAAAATTAGAGGGATGAGGCGTACTGTACACTAATATGGTCAACATGTCTAGAAAATTGCCTCAAATATGTTTCCTTTACTTACTATAAAAGCAATATCTTTAAATCTTTTTGTATAACTCTACAAAGATGTACAAAGAGAAATGCAATATCTTTTTCTCCTCTTCTTAATTTAACAGTTTGACATCCATTCTCTCTTATAGTAACATCAATTTTTAGGATAAGACAAAGAACAATCACAATGATTTAAATAGTATTACCAAAGAAGGGTTGAAAACTTAGAAGAGAAAGTTCATCAGTTGAATCCTTTTTAGGAAAGTACTGAAAAGAGGTTTGTAGGGAACTGAAAACTCTTCAAATCCTGAAGAAAATAGAAATACTGAAACATGGAAATAGAAGAGGATAAGCCAGTGGAACAGAGTGGGATAGAAAGAGAATTAGTCTTATTTGATAAAGATTTTTTATTTTATACACAAAAGTAAACTTTATAAGCACATGAAGAATTTTTATTTTTAGTCTCAGGGCCTTAAGGACAGTGTAACGAAACCAATGTCCCAAAACTTTAATCTTGAATATTGTTCACAAGTGTTATTAAGTGCCTAGAAGCTGACTGACAAATGAAGGATACTCAATAGGTACCATAGCTTCAACCTGGTGGAGCGTCTTCCTGCACACCAAAAGGCTGCAGGTTCAATTCCCGATCAGGGCACATACCTACATTGCAGGTTCAATCCCCCTGGTCTGGGCACATAAAGGAGGCAAATGATAGATGTTTCTCTCCCCCACCCCACCCCCCCAAAAAAATCAATAAAAACACACCCTGGAGATTAAAAAAAAAAAAAAAAAAGTGCCATAGATTAGTGGAATTAGAGAGCGACTACTACTAGACAAAGGGATATCTTTTCTGGGTAATGAAATGTTTTGGAATAGACACCAATGTTTCCACAACTCTATGAATATATTTAAAACCACCGAAATGTATTTTTTTCTTTAAACAATTATTACTATTATTTTAATGATTTTTTTAGAGAGGGAGAGGGATAGTTAGAAACATCGATGAGAGAGAATCATTGATCAGTTGCCTCCTGCACACCTCCCACTGGGGATGTGCCCACAATCAAGGTACATGCCCTTGACCGGAATCGAATCTGGGACAATTCAGTCCACAGGCTGACACTCTATTCACTGAGCCAAACCGGTTAGAACAACAATTATCTTTTTTAATGTGTTTTTATTTATTTCAGAGAGGAAGGGAGGAGACAGAGATATAAACATCAATGATGAGAGAGAATCACTGATTGGCTGTCTCCTGCACACCCCATACTAAAGACCAAGCCTGGCAACCCAGGCTTGTGCCCTGATTGGGAATCAAACTGTGACCTTCTAGTTCAGTGGTTCTCAACCTTCTGGCCCTTTAAATACAGTTCCTCATGTTGTGACCCAACCATTAAAATTATTTTTGTTGCTACTTCATAACTGTAATGTTGCAACTGTTATGAGTTGTAATGTAATTACCTGGTATGCAGGATGGTCTTAGGAGACCCCTGTGAAATGGTCATTCGACCATCAAAGGGGGTCGGGACCCATAGGTTGGGAACCGCTATTCTAGTTCACAGGTCAACGTTCAACCACCAAGCCATGCCAGCTAGGCCAGAAATGTATTCTTTAACAGGTAGAATTCCACGGTATGTGAATTTTACTTTAATAAAAAATATTTTTTAAAAAAGATGGAAAGTTTAAACACAGGATACAACATTACAAAGAAAATTCACAGATTGAAAGATATAGTCCGGATAATTAAGATCTCTTCCAACTCTGAGATTGTATGTATTTAATGAGAAATAAGATTGGATAGAAAATGTTACTATACTCAGGAAGCATTCAGATATTTATATATTTATATATTATAACATACATGCCTACTTCCGTTACCTCTGAAATGATATGTGAGAAGCTTAATTATTGTTTGCCTCTGAAGAAGGGAATGGTGGGGTGAGGTTCAAGACTCAGGGACAGATACTTCATCTACAGACCCTTTCTGCTTTGTCCTAATTTTTTTTTTTATTGTTTTTATTGCCAATTCAGTAAGAAATGTGAAAATATAAATGATGGTCAGAATCTAAATGCCTCCTGAACGTAGGAAACTGCTAGTTTAATATGAAGAAGTCCAGTCAGAGGATCAGACTGCTTCTAACTATCTTGTAACATCTTCAAGAACCAAGGAGAATGACTAACTCCTGCACAAATTCCCAATGGCGGAAACTGTTCTTGACAAATCACTCAGAACCAAGTGAAAGGCTCCAGAATAAACACTGAAGGCTGACAGAGACCAGGGCTCCTTCCTGTCAACACTAAGTGGACAGTGGCAAAATGCTGGGCTAGCACACTAACGGAAATGAAGTGGGGAGAGCAGCTGCACTGCAGGCATCCAAGGGGCCTTTCTTTTCTGCCCTATACAGCTTCAGGGGCAGGCCAAATGCAAATGGGTCCACCCTGAGCAGAAAATTTAATTACGATGCCATTCAGAGAGCAGGCTGTCCTAGTCAAAACGGAGACCCTTAGAGTCTAAAGGACCAAAATCCAGACATCATGGCTCCTCCACTTAGTAGATGTGTGAACTTACAGGGTATTCACCTTCTTAAGGTTGTATGCGCTTCTTCAGCACGTGCAGTAAATGTCTGAGTGCATATTGTATGTACACAGGCACTGGGCTGACTTCATTAGGCGCTAAGAGATGTATTGACAGGGTGACGTGGAATACAGATCTTCAAAGTTCTCACCAGAAAAAAAAACCAAAAACCCACCTGTAACTACATGTAGTGATGGATGTTAACCAGACTTATTGTGGTGCTCCTATCGCAACATACACAGACTTATTACGTTGTGCACCTGAAATTAATAGAGCTGTTACGTGTCCGTTATATCTCCGTTTTTTTAAAGTAAAAGTTGATGCAGACTACAAAACAGGGCAAAGGGACAGAACAGTAAGGGTGAAGGAACAGCTCTGAAGAGCTGAGAAGAATTCGTAGGAAGGGATACCTGTGTCAGGAGGCAGGTCTAAGGTAAGAACTCTGAGCAGAATGACAAATGCAAAAGCCCTGAGCCGAGAACCAGCGGGGTGCGTTCGGCACCGGCAAGAACATGCAGCGCGGGACCCAGGCTGGAGCGGCGCGCAGAGGCTACGGGATGAGATCGGGGCGGGAGGTGTCTGGCCCCAGGAAGGGCTTTCCCTGTATCACAACAGAGACATTAAAGCACTCCAGGCTGGAGAGAGCCCTGCGCCTCTTCTGTCGCCCACGGGGCCGCTCCCAACCTCCTCCATTTTCGGGGGTCTGCCGGGGCGAGAAGGTGAACCCTGCCAACACAGCGCAAGGTCTGGGAAAGCCCGTCCCAAACGGGGGCCTCGGAGCTTCGCCGAAGGGAGAACACGTCCTTCGGGAAGGAGCCGGGAAGAGACGAGCCAGCCCAGCGACGTGACAGTCGCCGTGCCCGGGAACAGGGACCTCAGGAAAGCCCTACGCCCTCAACTTTCGGGGCACCCTCGCCAGGGTCGTCCTCAGAGCCTCGGCCTTGCGTGTCTGGAAGCCGCCGCCGCCGCATTCCCCGCAGGGAGTTCACGCCAGCGCCGGGCGCCACGCTGGGACGCAGTGAACTCCAGCGGCGTCCCCAAGTCGGCTCCGCGCGACGAGGCCCTCCTTCCCGCAGTCCCTCGGCCCCTTCAGCCCCGCTCCCAAACAGGCGCCGCTGTCTCCTCAGCCCCAGGCCGCTCCCCGCCTCAACTCACGGGTTGTTATTACTCATTGTAAGTAACAAGCTGCTGAGGAGCCGCACGTTGGAGTGCAGCCCCGCGGCCGCCATGTCGCGCACGTGGTCTATCACATTCATCCTGACCGGCGAGGCCGCGGGGAGCGGTGGCAGCGGCACGAAAAGCCGGTAGGAGATCCTTAGGGAAGACTCCAAGATGGCGGCTCCGGCTGGGTCCATCAGGTCCACAAGTGGCACCGCCCCCAGGAAAATAGGCAACTACTGAAGTTGCCTGAATTAATACCTCAGTTTCCTCCCCGACCCCCCCTTTCAGGTGGAATGATTTGGTTTTCCGTTTGCTTTGTTCTAGAAAAAGCCACGTCATTATTCTAAGTTGCACCCTTTATTGGGGACTTACAGTGCGCCGGGGACAAAAGGCACCTGAGTGTCAATACATGCTCAATTGAAATGAATACGAGAGGAATTTGTGTCTCTCGGAAATTCATAATAATGTCTAAACGTTTATGATAAATAAAAATATCGTAGGTTGTGTGCCTGTGTGATCCTTAACAGCTGAATTTAAAGATTTTTCATCAGGCGCTAGGGACAGCCCTAACTGCTTTTAGTAACGCAGGCGCACCAGGCTCAGGGCACCACGCCCCCTCCTCTGAGCTATTGTGTGCACCTGCTGCGGTCGGGCTTCACTTGGCTGTCAAAGGGCTTGCTTTGCCCTATGGAATGAATCACTAGCTCCGAGTGAATCAAGGCGAGGTTGAGCTTTAGCCATCATCCTAATATGTGTTGTTTTAATTTGCAATTCCCTAGTCCACCTGGGTAGCTTCCTTCTTGGGTGAGGATTCTATTGGGAGCCTTTTCTGATCTTTCAATCGGGTTATGGTCTTACCTATTGAGTTTTAAAGGCTCTTTGTATATTTTGGGTATCAGTGTTTGTTTTATCAGCTCCGTGTTTTGCAAATATTTTCTACAAGTCTGTGACATGTCATTCTCTTGGTCACCCCTCTCTTTTACAAAAAAAAAAAACACACAAAAAGGAAAACCTACTTTCAGTAATAATCTTGAAGTGACTAATAATGGCCTAGGAAAAACCAGACAGTGAAAATATTATTTTATTAAACTTCATCTAAATAATGATGCCAGTACAATTTTAATGAAAAATAAAACTGATATTACAATACGAAAAGATAATGCATTAATATTTTTAATTATATTAATGTATTTAAGGAAGACTTCTATCCTACATATTGGATTAGCAAGAAAATAAATAACATAGTTTCTGGCGTTGGTCCTTAAATTCTGCAAATTTGCCAATAACTGTCAAAACTGGTTGTCTTTGCATATTAATGTTCAATTAGCACTACAGACAGATTTGTCATTGGAGCACAGTCTTGGTGTTCGATGAAGAGATGGAAGGGACTTAAATGCACTGAAAGAATCCAAAGTAAAAGGCTACATACTGTAAGATTCTAACTATATGACATCCTGGAAAAGATGAAATAGTTAAAAAGGTCAGTGGTTGCCAGGGGTTAGGGAGGAGGGAAGAATAGGTGGAACACAGGTGATTTTTATGGCAGTGAAATTATATGATATTATAATGGTGGACACATGTCATTATATGTTTGTCAAAACTCACAGAATGTACAACATAAATTGTGGACTTTTGCAGGTTTATAGAGAAAAAAAATAAAGAGACAACAGAGAATCTACCATCTCTGGAATTGTTTTTACAATCCTCTTTAAAATCAATTGCCCCCAAGTAGAATGGATTCCAAGATTAAATTCCCTTAATCTAATGTAAGTCAGATCATACTGATTTCAATGTTATTCAAAGGACATATAGTGATACACATGTATAGCAACTCAGGATACACAGATAAAGTCATGGGACAAGGCTTCCTTTTTCTCATGGAATCATCTTCTGAAATGATAACTTTGAAACTGGAGCGGACGTTAGAAATGATCTCACGTTCATTCTTCCTTTCACAGGGGAAGAAACGAGGCCCATAATTGATGAATAGACACTGGCTGTGAACTTGAGGTTAGCCACTTTAACAGATGCAGAATAACGTGGATACTGGATACCTGGGGTGTTGAATCAGATACATTAAAGGAACAATTTATTAATGTAAATGTTCATTTCTGAACACCCAGCAGCCTGCTAAGAATGAAAATCTTTCCCAGCTGCATCAGACGTTATTCTTAGATCTGTCTTTTGTACCAGGGGGAAAACACAACACTTGTAAATTACTGTAAGGGAATTACTTAACATCTCTTAAGTGTCTCCTGGCAGGGACAGCCTTCCTTTCAGTGGAAAGGAACTTCAGGGCAAGGAATTTGCCAGAACAACTGGAAAAAATTCATACGGCCATCTTTCCAAATGCTTTTCCCTCTCTGCAGTAAAATGTATTCTGGAGTTCTAACATGTCCAGCCTGACACTGTGTTTATGAGATGGTCAGACAACTAAGGCTATGGCAACTAACTCATTCAAACACAAATGCAAAACCAAGAGGGCTTGCCCCAGTCAGAAGTCAACTGCCATAAAATAAAGTTTCCTGAGATTTTAATACTAGTAACAACACCAAGAAATTCCTTTCTCTGAGTCCCAGTTTTACTGATCAACTTCTTATTGTGATTAACCTCTTAGATCGATTCTTTGCTGATTCTTAGTCCCAGGGATATCTTCCTCCTATTTATCTACCCTTCAAAACATCTGATGCATTGTAACTAATGCAAAGTTATAAAAATCCCGATTTTATCTTCTTGCCACTCCGCTTGAAAATCCAAATGTTGCCCAGCCAGCGTGTCTCAGTGGTTGAGGGTCGACCTACGAACCAGGAGGTCATGGTTTAATTCCCAGTCAGGGCGCATACTAGGGGTGCAGGCTCCATCCCAGTGTGGAGTGTGCAGGAGGCAGCTGATCAATGATTTTCTCACCATTGATGTTTCTATCTCTCTCTCTCTTCCTTTGTGAAATCAATAAAAATGTTATTTAAAAGAAAATTTAAGTCAGTGAACACTTACTAGGTATTTACATTTACTGTTTTGGCTTTCAAAAATCTTTATTCATTCAATATATACTTGAGTGCCCACTGTATGCAGGCACAGGGGCTACAATGATGCATTGCCCAATTTAAATGACAATATAAGACAGCGAGATAGTGATTCAGGAAGAAGTCTTACAGGGTCTTGTGATACAATGGCAAATGATTTCTTTAAAACACTGCAAGAAGCAGGAACTGGAACAGATGCTTGTATACCAAAATTCATTACAATATTATTCACTATGGCCAAAAGGCAAAAACAATCCATGAACAGATGAAGAGATAAACAAAATGTGGTATATCCTACAATGGAATATTATATAATCTAATAAAAGAGTAATATGCAAATTAACCATCACTCCGAGACACCTAAGCCATACCCACCAATCAAGCCACACCCACCAGCCAATCAGAGCAGTTGTATGCAAATTAACCCAACCAAGATGGCGGCTGGCAGCCACAGAGCTAGAGCAAACAGGAGGCTTCCAGTGCAGCAGCGATGAAGTTGAAACTGCCTGCCTAGGCCAGCTAGGCCTCTGCTCAAGGCAACAATGTTTCAATTATAGAAGCCACAGGACTGAAGCAAACAGGAGGCTTCGTTGCCTGACTAGGCCTCCGCTCAAGGCAACAAAGTTTCAATTATACAAGATAAATAAACCCCAGAAACCTGATTCCAGCCAGCCTCACTGGGACATTGGCTCAATGGGAGCTGTGGGCAGCCTGAAAACGGCCCTCAGCCCCTCGCCCACACTGGCCAGGCACCCCAGTAGGGACCTGAACCCTGAAGGGACTGTGGGCAGCCTGAAAATGGCCCTCAGCCCCACACCCAGGCTGGCCACACCCCCATGGGGTGAGGGTCCCCACTGGGGGGCTTGGCCAGCCGCTAACAGCCATCAGCCCCTCCTCACCCAGGCTGGCTAGGCACGCCAGCAGGTGGACATCCCCCGAGGGGTCCAGGACTGCAAAAGGGCACAGGCCGGGCTGAGGGACCCCCCTCCCCCGACAAGTGCACAAATTTTTGTGCACTGGGCCCCTAGTTTAGCCATAAAAAGGAATGAAGTTCTGATACATGTTACAACATGAATGAACACTTAAAACATTAAACTAAGTGAAAGAAGCCAGTCACAAGAAGACAAATAATTGTATGATTCTCCTTATATGAAGTATCTAGAAATTCAGAGACCGAAGGTAGATTAGAGGTTCCCAGGGGCTGGGGGAGGAGGAATGGGAAGATATTTTATGGTACAGTTTCTGTTTGGGCTGACGAAAAAGTTTTAGAATTAGATAATGGTGATGGTTGCACACTATAATTTTAATTAATGCCACTAGATTGTATGCTTAAGATAGCTAAAATGAGCCCCAACTGGTTTGGCTCAGTGGATAGAGCATTGGCCTACCGACTGAAAGGTCCCAGGTTCGATTCCGGTCAAGGGCATGTGCCTTGGTTGCAGGCACATCCCCAGTAGGAGGTGTGCAGGAGGCAGCTGATCAATGTTCCTCTCTCATTGATGTTTCTAACTCTCTATACCTCTCCCTTCCTCCCTGGAAAAAATCAATAAAATATATTTAAAAATAGATAGCTAAAATGAAATCTGTTATAAAAATAATGTGGTAGGCTAAAAAAATAGAATTGTACACTTCAAATGTGTGTGGTATGTGAGTTGTATCTCAGGAAAACTTTTTTTAAAAGCACTTGAGAGTCAAGTACAGAATCTGTGCAATGAGCAGGAAAAGTGATGTCTGCTCAGTCAAACAGTTCTCATAGTGGTGGGTAAAAGCAGAGTTGTGTCTGAGTGTGGACAATCTATCAAGTCCTTTGGATTGCCAACAAAATAGTTTTAAGTTCTTAGCCTGACCCTTACTCTCAAAAATATGGGGCCTTAATTACCTCCTTCGAGGGCAGCTTCTTCCCCACCAGATTCTTTGCCCTAAGGTTTCCTTCATGCCAGGCTTGATCATGGCCCGATTTACCCCTTTCCATGTAGCCTGCCTAATTTGGCTCACTTGTTCTGATGAGCTCAGAGTGTCATCGTCACTAAATCTTCCCCAACTGACTTCAGCAATCACAGCCTGCCCTTTCTCTGGGCTTCTCCAAGGCTGGGTAGTCAGGTCCATCTTTTTGTGTTTCTAGGTTTCTATCTTGATGTATATACTTCTCATCAGATGGGTAAGGTCCTGACAGCAGAGTGCACATGTACATTTCTTGAACATCCTTTCAACAGCTGGCACAGCACAAGGAACAATACAATCTCCTGATCTTGTTGCCTGAATGTGTTACTAAATATATCAATGTAGCAGAGTGACCATCTTATAATGGCTGAGAGGGCCAACCCCTGGATTCAGAAAGATTTGCCTTTAGTTGCCATTTCTGCCAGCTTCCAGGTATGTGATATTATATTAATTATATTATAGCAAGTTATATCACATACCAGCTTCCTTCACCTAGAAAAGGGGAAAAGTACTTAAATCTGCCGCAAAGGTTCTTACAAGGGTTAAATAGAATTAAGACTGCAAAGTGTTTAGTACAACTGCCAGACAAACCTATAAATCAGAGCTGCAGTGTTAAAGCAAAGTGGAAAATCATGATGGATGTTTTATCTCAAAATCAACACAGAACAGATGGGGCCCGAACATTACACTCTCCTAATGGAATGGTCTTCCAAACTTCCATAAACAAAAGGAAGGGGAAACAAACCAAATGGCTTTTCGTGTAATAGTAGTACTTCCTTTTCTGGACACAGCTCCAAATTTTTTATGAAAGTCTTCAGTGCTGGTAATTATAGAGAAAAGGAAAATGCAGAATAAAACAGTTCTCATAAATCTTGTTTGAGTATTTCCCTGGCCTGTAATCTTTCAACACATGACAGTAATGAGTGGCATACTAAAATGATAAATATAAACAGGATGTTTTAAGAAAAAAGAACAAGATGACTCTGGTCCTCAGCCTGTTTTTGGCTAATAATTTTTTTTCTAAAATTTAATTTTCTGTCTGTCTTTTGTAAAAAAAGATTTCCCCCTGGTTATCTTACTGAATTATAGTACGCATGACTCAGAACAGTCTTTGTTCCTGCCCTAAGAAAATCACAGTTAACAGTTTGATGCATAAGCTCCCAGTTTTTCCTGGAGTACAAACAATCAAGTAAACAAGGATGGAATCATATTAAAAGTCCTCAACTTTTTTTATAAGGCATCTTTCCATGACAGGACAAATAGAGAGAGCTCTTTATTTTTTTTATAATGGCTTTTATGGATGTACTATAACTTATTCATCCAATTCTCTATTAAGAAATGACTAAATTATTTCCAAGTGTGTGTGTGTGTTTCAGCATTCAACAAAGCTTGAACTGGAGTTGCTGGATCAAAGAGAATGAGCGTTTTAAAATGTTACAAAATTAAAAAAAAAAGAAAAACCCTAAAACAAATCAAAGTAAGTCTTATGATTATTACTAAACTGCCCTCCCTAACAGGTCAGACCTTGTGCCCTGGCTGGTGGCTCAGTTGGTTGGATGTCATCCTATGCATGAAGACTGTGGTTTGGTCCCCAGTCAGGGCACATGCCCGGGTTTGGGCTCATTCCCCGGCAGAGGGCATGGCATGCAAGAGGCAGCAAATAGATGTTTATCTCTCTCCCATTCTTCTTCTCTAACAATCAATTTAAAAAATCTTAAAAAGAAGAATTAATAAATATGAGTGTGGTAGTATTGAGCCAAATATTAGATTTTTTTAAGTTATACTTTTAAAGAATGTTTTTATTGATTTCAGAGAGAGAGGGAAAGACTGAAACATCAATGATGACAGAGAATCATTGATCAGCTGCCTCCTGCACACCCTCTACTGGGGATCGAGCCAGCAACCCGGGCATGTGCCCTGGACCAAAATCGAACCCAGGATCCTTCAGTCCGCAGGCCAACGCTCTATCCACTGAGCCAAACAAGCTAGGGCTGTAATAGCCTTCTTTTAATGTCAGCATTACATGTCAATTAAAGCTGTTCTTTTAAATCCACTGTTATACTTCTTGCATAATTTATTCTTTTTTAAAATATATTTTTATTGATTTTTTACAGAGAGGAAGGGAGAGAGACAGAGAGTCAGAAACATCGATTAGAGAGAAGCATCTATCAGCTGTCTCCTGCACACCCCCTGCCAGGGATGTGCCTACAACCAAGGTACATCCCCTTGACCGGAATCGAACCTGGGATCCTTGAGTCCGCAGGCCGACGCTTTATCCACTGAGCCAAACCAGTCAGGACATGCATAATTTATTCGAAATCCTTTGGAAACTGTCCTCCCAAGTGCATTAAAAAACAAAACACCTACATTATGCAGCACCAAGGAGAAATATTCTAGGAGCCAGGCTTTTGGCTCTTAGTGTCCATGCTCCCCCTGCTGGCACTAATAGGACATGCACCACAGAGAGTAGGTTTCTATCACAAAGGTTCCACAATTCAAAATAAAACATGTTTTTCAGGAACCAACTTTTATTCTTTATTGATCACGGTGGCTTTCTTTCTTCCTTTCTGACATATCTGAGATCTGTAACAGAAGTTCCAACCCAAACTGCCAGAATCTGATTTTAAATGATATTAATAATAATTATTTCAAATATATATATATTTTTAAAGCCTAAGCAACTGGTCAACCGCTATGATGCATACTGTCCAGCAGGGGGCAGACGCTCAATGCAGGAGCTGACCACTGATGGTCAGTGTGCTCCCATACCAGGAGTGCCGCCCAGTTGACCAATGGACTCCAGATGCTGGGCTCATGTCTGGCAAGCGCAACTGTGTCAGCTCGAGCCTTTCCTGTGGACAGTCCCCCTGCGTGCCCCTCCCCCATCTAGACCAGGACCAGGATCAGGACTGGGATCAGGACCGGCACCAGGACCGGCATCGGGACTGACTGGGCACGAGCCCACAGCTGCTTCTTGGTCATGGGCGCATGGAGACTGCAGCGGAGCAGCAGCAAGCCTACTGAGCAGCAGTGGTGACAGGCACAGCAGGGCCAGGATGAGTGGGAGTGGTGTGGCACCTGGCCTGGGCTCAGGCTCCTCCCTGGCATCCTGCCGCTTCACATACTACTACATCCCTCAGGGGATGTTGGACTGCTAGTTTTGGCCTGATCCCCACAGGCCAAGCCAAGAGACCCCACCATGCACAAATCAGTGCACTGGGCCTTTAGTCTATATATATAAAGGCTAAGTGACCAACTGTCCATCCTTCTGTTCGACCAAATGACAAGCTGGTACATATGACGCATACTGGCAATTTAAAAATAAATGTTGACTGGCACATGTGCAATATATATAGAGCTCTTGTTGGCACCAATCACACACGTGTTTTGATCTGTCATTATCAACCGTGAATTGTGATTTTGATTGTTTTATTGACATTCTGAAGCTGAAAGAAAGCAGCGGCGACAATAGAGAAATAGTGATATTAAAATATTTCTTCTAATTAATTTCCTTTCAATGTGCACAAATCCGTGCACTGGGCCACTAGTTTAAATTATAAAAACCCACCAAACACTTTTGGTTTCAAGACTGTCTTGCATATACCTAGAGTATGTTTTGACATTCCCATACTGTATTTAAAATATGGTACTTAGTTCATAATTTAGATTTTCAGTGAACAGATGCTCAAGAGTATTTAACTCATATATTAAAACTACATATTACGCTGACTGGTTTGGCTCAGTGGATAGAGCGTTAGCCTGCAGACTGAAGGGTCCCAGATTCGATTCCTGTCAAGGGCATGTACCTTGGTTGCAGGCACATCACCATTAGGGGGTGTTCAGAAGGCAGCTGATCAATGTTTCTCTCTCATCAATGTTTTTAACTCTATCCCTCTCCCTTCCTCTCTGTAAAAAAATCAATAAAATATATTTAAAAATAAATAAAACTACATATTAACCCATAAAACCAAAATGGCAATACTCTAGTTCTGAGCATCAGGGTAAACTCTAGTTTTAATACAACTTTAAACTTTGTTCTGATCGTATAGTGCTTCCCTTTGCCCTTGGTAACACAACACAGATAATCAGAGTCATAATATGCTCAATTAAAATCTTCCTTTGAAACTGGAAGCCAAGGAGACACTAGTCCAAGTCTTGGGGTACTCAGCTAGTGTACCCCTTCTTCCTGCCAAGCCCAGGGATGCAGGAGCATCTAGACCAGTGGTTCTCAACCTGTGGGTCGCAACCCCTTTGGTGGTTGAACAACCCTTTCACAGGGGTCGCCTAAGACCATCCTGCATATCAGATATTTACATTATGATTCATAACAGTAACAACCTTACAGTTATGAAGTAGCAACAAAAATAATTTTATGGTTGGGTCACAACATGAGGAACTGTATTTAAAGGGCCAGAAGGTTGAGAACTACTGGTCTAGACACTATGAGGATGAGAGCCAAATGCAAAGGAGGGTGAAGCAGGAAAACAGGAGGTGACTATTAGGGGTCCCTGACGACACCCTTATATGACTGCCCTGAACATGCAGGGACTACTTCCAGATTCAAAAGAAAAACAAAACCTCTAAGGCACCCTGTGGTTGTGGCCAGACACTATCTTTATATTGATCCTGAAACAACTGCTTTTTTTAATCCTCACCCAAGGAGATGTGTATATATATATATATATATTTAAATATATTTTATTGATTTTTTACAGAAAGGAAGGGGAGGGATAGAGAGTTAGAAACATTGATGAGAGAGAAACATTGATCAGCTGCCTCCTGCACACCCCCTAATGGGAATGTACCCACAACCAAGGTACATGCCCTTGACTGGAATCGAATCTGGGACCCTTCAGTCCGCAGACTGACCCTCTATCCACTGAGCCAAACTGGTCAGGGCCAAGGATATTTTTTCAATTGATTTTTAGAGAGAGTGGAAGGAGGGATGGGGGAGGGAGAGAAACATCAATGTTGAGAAAGACATTCATTGGCTGCCTCCTGAATGCACCCTGACTGGGCTGGGGATCAAACCTGTAACAGAGGTACATGCCTTGACCACAACTGACCCTTTGGTCCTGGGGATGGTGCTCTAACTGCTGAGCCAAACCAGCCAGGGCACAACAGTCTCTTAAAATAAAAGCCAAACACATAAAGGTGTGATAGATATAGCAGTCAGTAACTTTATGTCCAAAGGACTCAAGGCACTTTCTGAAATATCTGATTTATAACTTTAACATACCAGAAATATATGGTCTCATATGTTTTTGGAAGAACCCACATAATAGCTACTTATGTCATCCAGATAGTGAAAACTTCATAAATGCTAAAAACCTGCCAGTTATAAAAGTGAATGTCACATCAGGATGGATAATAGAGTCCAGAAATAAACACATACATTTATAGTTAACTGATTTTTTAAAAGAGGCCAAGATAATTTAAAAGGGAAATAGTCCTTCCAACAAATGGTGCTGGGACAACTGGGTGGCCACATGCAAAAGAATAAAGCTAGACTCCTACTTATATCATACTAGAGGCCCGATGCACAAAATTCGTGCAAGAGTAGGCCTTCCTTCCCCTGGCTGCTGGCACCAGCTTCCCTCTGGCATGTGGGACATGGGCTTCCCTCTGGCTGCTGGCAGGCACCCGGGACCCAGCTTCCCTCCTAGCCCCAGCTTTGTCTGGAAGGATGTCCAGTCTAATTAGCATATTATGCTTTTATTATTATAGATATAAAAATTAATTCACAATAGATCAGATACCTAAATATAAGAACTAAAAGTATAAAATGCTTAGAAAATATGCATAAATCAACACTGTGGATTAGGCAATGGTTTCTTAGATACACCAAAAACACAAGTGGCCAAAGAAAAAATAGACAAATGGGAATTCACCAAAATTAAAAACATCTGTGCTTCAAAGGGCATACTCAAGAAAGAGCAAAACCAGAACAATATGGGAAAACATTTCTGCAAACATATCTGACAAGGGTCTAGTATAATTCAAGTTAAAAATGGGCAAAGGGTTTGAATAAACATTTCTCAAAAAAAGATACACAAATGGCCAATATCCACATGAAAACATGGTCAACATTAGTCACTAGGGAAATACAAAAAAAACTATAATGAGATACTGCTTCAAACCCACTAGGATGTTATAGACAAATAATAAGTGTTGGTGAGGCTGTGGAGAAATTAGAACCCTCACAGCTATTGTGGGAAAAAAGTCTGGCAGGTCTTCACAAAGTTAAACATAGTTACCATATGACTCAGCAATTCCACTTGTAGGTATATAACCAAGAGAAATGGAAACATATGTCCACAAAAAAAGGGGACATGAATGTTCTTGGCAACATTTTCATAACCACCAAAAAGTAGAAGCACCCAGATGTCCATGAACTGGACAAACAAAATGTAGTCTATTCAATGGACTCTTCAGTCTGTTAACTGCTAAAACAGAGGAAGCCTGAAGGTATTACACTAAGAAGCCAGACACAAAAGGACAAAGCTTGTTTGATTCCAATTAGATGAGATGCTACATACTGGTAAAATTGAAAGTAGATTAGAGTTTACCAGGTAAAGGCCAGTTTCCATCTGGGATAATGAAAAAGTCTTGTAAATAAATAGAGATGAAGGCCTGGACACCAGTGTGGCTCAATAGTTGAGTGTTGACCTATGAGCCATGAGGTCATGGTTAGATTGCTGGTCAGGGCACATGCCTGGGTTGCTGGCTCCATCCCAGTAAGAAGCATGCAGGAGGCAGCCGATGGATGATTCTCTCTCATCATTGTTGTCTCTATTTCCCTCTCCCTTTCTGAAATCAGTAAGAACATATCTAATCTAATAAAAGAGTAATATGCAAATTAACCATCACTCCGAGACACCTAAGCCACACCCACCAGCCAAGCCACGCCCACTGGCCAATCAGAGCAGCTGTATGCAAATTAACCCAGCCAAGATGGGGGCTGGTAGCCATAGAGCTAGAGCAAACAGGAGGCTTCCGTTGGACTAACGATGAAAGTTTCAATTACAGAAGATAAATAAACCCCGGAAACCTGATTCCAGCCAGCCTCACTGGGACGCTGGGTCAATGGGAGCTGTGGGCAGCCTGAAAACAGCCCTCAGCCCCTCACCCAGGCTGGCCAGGCACCCCAATAGGGACCTGAACCCTGAAGGGACTGTGGGCAGCCTGAAAATGGCCCTCAGTCCCTCACTCAGGCTGGCTACACCCCATGGGGTGAGGGTCCCCACTGGGGGGCTTGGCCAGCCTGCAAACAGCCATCAGCCTCTCACCCAGGCTGGCCAGGCATGCCAGCAGGTGGACATCCCTTGAGGGGTCCCAGACTGCGAGAGGGCACCCCCCCCCCAAGTGCACAAATTTTTGTGCACCAGGCCCCTAGTTTAAAAATAGAGATGACAGTTGCACAACATTGTGAATGGATTGTAATTAATGCTAGAGAACTGTACACTTAAAAATGGTTGAAATGGTAAATGTTATGTGTATTTTACAATTAAAAAAAGGGGGGGGAGGAGAGAACAAAGTTATAACATGGACAAATCCTGAAAGCCTTGTTCGAGGTGAAAGAAACCAGACACAAAGGCCACATGTTATATGACCCCATTGATGTGCAATGTCCAGAATAGGCAAATCCTTAGAGAAAAATAGGTCAGTGGTTGCCAGGGACTAGGAGGAAGGGGATAGAGAGGAATGGGGGAGGAGTGGTGGTGTGTGTGACTGCTAAAGAATACATCGTCTGGGGGTGGTGAAAATTTTCTGGTATTAGTAGTGATGGTTGCAAAACCTTGCATATATACTAAAAACTACTGAACTGTACACTTTAAGAGGGTGAATATTATCTATAAAAAATGTTAAGTAAATGGCAAAGAAATAACATTTTTCTCACTCAATGTTAGAAATTCCTTTATTACTTATTAAGCACCAGCTTAATACTGCAGAAAATTTCAAATCACCCTTTGAGAATTCGTTCTCCCCTGCCCCTCCCCCCCCAAATTCTTGATAATGAACTTTTCAAGTAAAGACATGTTCTCTTCTCTCTTCTGTATAAAACTTTATGAAATAAAGGCAAAGAACTGTGTACATCTCGCGGTAAAATGCTGCCCACGGTTGTGGAAACAGTGTCTGCCCAGCTCTCATTACTGTCCAGGTCCTGAGAGGCTCTTGTTCATGAACTGTCTCTTCACAAAGCAAGTCCACCACTAACACGAGGGGACAAAACAGAATGCACAGTAGCAGTCAAATTACAATGCAAGTTCAAGGTAAGGCCAGAGTATCCATTTATTTAATATTAAAGTTTATGTTAGTCTGGCAGCCCTTATGTTACACACATTCCTTGAAAGCACATGTAAATGTGAAATTTATTTTTTATTTAGTGACTTACAGGTTACTCAAAATTACGAAGACAAAATAGAGGTAATACATTCAAGATATCTCATGTCCCCCAAAAATCTGTTTTATGGGGTTTACAATGTCCTGATAGAACACCAGACAACCAAAAATTTTATTATATGTAATCATTATGCACTCTGGTTCACTGTGAACTACCATGTACAAGGCACATATTTAAAATTTAACAACACGGCAAATTTGGAAACTAAAGGTTTTCTTGCAATGAAAGATCTTAGTGTGTTTTGTTTAATGGAGACTATAGGATAAAAGGTGATTCATCAACTAAGTAGGCAAAGAAGAGGGTCTTACCTTGCTGGGTTTATCATTTTGAGGGTCAAAAACTTTCTCACAAAGTCTCAGTCCAGTCTCTTGCCTTAGCTGCTGCAAATAGGCCCTCATCACTTCTAAAATAAGGACAAAAAACTATCACAAATGTGCTCGTGGCAGATCTGGACACTGACCTTCGCAATTTATTTCTGTACATTCAAACAGGATAAGAAATAGAAATGACAGTCTAGAAGGCTTTATAACTATATTCATTTTGATCCAAAAGATTCCCTACATGTTATATTGCTATCAAGAATCTCTTGAGAGTGGCTAGTAAGAGAATGCAAGTACTAATGATTCCACTCTCAACTGTATAGCCATCAAGGCAAGAAGAGAAGGGGGGTAAAAAGTCAAATGGAGAAAACCTTGTGCCATATAGAGAGAGAAGTGAAGATACTATCCTTACCGTCTTCCTGTTTGTTTGCAGGTTTGGCATAAATTGCGTTAAGTGGAAAACCAGGCTCTCCGGGAATGGGAAAATTAGTGATTCCCAGTGTATACATTTCTTTCTCACCTTGGCTTTTGGAATTGCACTAAAAAAAAAAAAAAAAACATTATATGTACACATATATTTTACAGGGAAAAGAATAATAATATACAATTGCAATTTTTTAGTTTAAGTAGCTTTGGCTGGGGTTAATATTTTTGGTGATCTTTTGCCCATAGGCTTTACCTGCGGGCCCCTTCTCAGAATAATGTTTTAAATAATTAAAATATAATACAAAAGAAATCAATTATACTGAAATGCAATAACTGTAATATTTAAAAAAATGTATGTTAGAGTCATACATGTGCTTCTTTATTCACGCACTAAATATAAGATCTTGCCATGGCCCTAATAACTAAATTCTGAAGTAGTGATGTGTAAACAATATGGCAAAAAAATCTTCCACTCGAAATGCAAAATACTGTGGTTTCTATTGGAGAAAAAGCCACAAGTATTGCTAAAACAACTGTGGGTTGTTGTCCATGTTAAGAAGGAAAGTAAATGCTTAGTTTCAGTTATAGGTTAGTGAAAAGAAAGATGGAATCTTTTCCCACTCAGGTTCATGGACTTCTGAATTCTATCCTAGGACTCCCAAGTTAAGAACCTCTGAGTTTGGCTCTGAGGATAGAGCATCAGTCTGCAGATTGAAGGATCCCAGGTTCGATTCCGGTCAAGGGCACATGCCCAGATTGCAGGCTCGATCCCCAGTAGGGGCCATGTAGAAGGCAGTTAATCAGTGATTCTCTCTCATCAATGAGGTTTCTACCCCTTTCTCCCTCTTCTTTCCTCTCTGAAATCAATAAAAGTATATTAAAAAAAAAAAAAGAGGCTTAAAAGGGATTTTTTTGCTCAAGATTTCTGTCTTACGAAAATAACATGCAAAACCTTACCCTCTGATTAGTCAACTACACTGTAAGTTTAGAGATCCACATTCAGATTTTTCTTTCAAGTCCATGCTGTAAGTCAGAGGAAATATGTTCTATTTGCCCTTAAAGTCTCACTGAGTCCAAATAACTATCAGTAGTTTGTTTTCCTGATAGATGATCATGTAAGTTTAATTACCTTTTGGAGTTTCTTTAGACATTCAGAAATGTAGAGAGTTATGTATATCAAGGTTCTATCAGCTTCATTCTACAGAAGGGAAAACAAAACTTAAAAACAGTCCTGAACAAAGCTTAGCAATTATGTGCAACAAATGAATTCAAATTTTTGTCTTTTGATTACCAATTGAAAACTGCGAAAGTATAGTTACTATAGCATCAAAAATTCCCATTCTCCAGCCCTAGCTGGTTTGGCTCAGTGGATAGAGCGTCAGCCTGCAGACTGAAGGGTCCTGGGTTCAATTCCAGTCAAGGGTACATGCCAAGGTTGTGGGCTTGATCCCTAGCGGGGGACATGCAGGAAGCGGCCAATCAATGATTTCTTTGATGCTTCTATCTTTCTCTCCCTTTCCCTGCCTCCCTGAAATCAATAAAAATACATTAAAAGAAAATTCCCATTCTCCAAATGCAGTTTTCCGAAGCCCCCTTTCTGTCTGCCCCGAGCTGCTCCTGTTGTCCCCCGTTCCTCTTGCCCCTGGGTTCCCAAGGAACTGTGCCAACAGCCCCTCACTCTTTGTAGGAAACTGAGTTCACAGAGCTGTCAGGAAAGCTGAAGAGCACCATATGGTTGGCTAATTTTAAAAAACCCTTTCACTTTAGGATCTCTGCCGAGAACAGAAACATTGATGACTCTACAAGAGGAAACAATATTTCACATGTGACTTGTTCTTGAAGAGCTCCATAAGCTCAACTCTTAACCTAAAGGAAAATGTGGAAAAGGAGAATGGGTGTGGATCCAATGTGGCACATACTTCAGGTTAAAGTTTACACAGATTTGCCCCATCACCGTGGCTCAGTGGTTGAGCATCGCCCTATGAATCAAGAGGTCGAGGTTCAATTCCCATTCAGGGCACATGCTTGAGTTGCAGGCTCGATCCCTGTAGGGTGGGGCGTGCAAGAGACAGCTGACCAATGATTCTCTCTCATCATTGATGTTTCTCTCTCTCTCCTTTCCTCTCTGAAATAAGTAAAAAAATATTTTTAAAAAAGTTTACACAGATTTATAGTTTAAAAAACAAACTATAGTTTCCTATATTTCAGATCATGTGATATTCAAGCGAGAATGAAATGTGGCAGAATTATAATATTTATTTAGACCTATTACAAATAAAACATGTTAGACCATGCATTAGATACAGAAAACACTCTGCTAAGAACACAGAATATTTAGACAAAATTTGTAGGTCAAGTGTCTACAAATAAAAACTTTAGACCCTGTTTGATTCCAAAAAGTCAGAGTTTGACAGGGAGAAAGTTTCATATTCTAGAATATTATCTATAAAATATGTTGACATTTCTTGTAACTTGCTCATAGCAGAAGCTCAGAAATTTTTTCCTATTTCCCTCTCTCCTCCTCTATCACCTTCACCTTAACCTGATTCCTACCAAGAACTAAGAGAAGGGGAAAAAGGGTGCTTGAAGGAAGGGTCAGGGTCACTGAAGTTTATTTCTCCATCTCAGGTCCAGGATACAGAAGTGTATAAAAAATAACATAGCATATAGGATTTTTAATTATAGACTGGTACATAATAGGTACTTAGTTAATGTAGGATAAAGAAACAAAGACCAGATAATAAATATCTCAGGCTTTGCAATTTTTATTACAATTACTCAACTCAACTATTGTGGCATGAAAGCAGCCATAGGCAAAATATAAACAAATGTATATAGCCGTGTTTCAATAAAACTTTTTTTACAAAGAGGTGGTGGGCCAGATTTGGCCCTTTGGCTGTCATTTGCCAACATGTGGTATAGACTTTGAAAGAAAAATAAGAAATTATTATTGACATTAAGTCTGACCTTAAGTACTATTCTGGATTTTTAAAAACATATAATCTCATTTTATTTGGAACAACTGGATTGCCAGCTAGATCTCTTTCCCATCAGAAAATTATTTAAATATTAAAAGCTCTGTACTTTACCTTAATTTCATAGTTTTTGAAGAAGACATTGGCCTTGAAGTAATAGATGGCTTCATCCACAATATCTGTGTCTTTTGCTAAGCAAGATACAAGGGGAGGAGGCAGAGAATATTAGCTTAATGCAAAACATAGTAACTAGAAAAGCTATAAAGAAAAAAATTTTCCAAGATTAATGAACAAGAGTTTTAGAGTTGAATAAAGTAAAATGAGGCTACTGAAATATAAAGTCTTTAGACAATTTCTAGAGAAATATATACATAATTTATTCTTATAGCTTTATTGTTTTTATAAAAATTATACATACTCATTAAGAAAGATTAATCAATACCATTTTTTTAAAAATATATTTTTATTGATTTCAGAGAGGAAGGGAGAGGTAGAGATAGAAACATGAATGATGAGAGAGAATTATTGACTGGCTGCCTCCTGCATGCCCCCTGCTGGGGATCTAGCCAACAACCTGAGCATGTGCCCTTTACCGGAATTGAACTTGGAATCTTTCAGTCCACAGGCCAACCAGCTAGGGCCCAAACAATTTTTAATTGTCACTCTAATCTCACTTCCAAGGAATAAATACTATTAACACTTGGTGAACATCATTCCAGACATCTCTCAATGCATTTATAAAAACAGACTGAGACACAGACTAACTTTAATAGAATGACTTAAAAAGCATTCAATATAATTTTATTTGAATGTACATATGACAGTTTCAGAAAAAACCAACACACCTATCAACTATCATTTAGAAACACATTGGGATTCTCATACACATCTTTCTGTTTATACTACGACTTCAAATATATTTGTACAAGCTGCTCTAGATGCTAGAGACTGAAAAAAGCCAGAAATACTGTTGTGACAAAGACAAATCTCATTACAATTTTTTTGGAAATTTTTTGTTTTCCTTTTTTTTATTTTAAAAAGGTCACAATCCCAGGGTCTTGGTATCCGGCAGCTGGTTTCAGCAACACAGAAAGTTATTTTTATCTCTTGTCCATGCCTGCTATCCCTCTCACACAGCAGAAATGCAAAATAATCCTGAACTGTTAATACTCTGTAAATCAGCAGTCATTATTCCTGCTCATTCCTCTGCTAAAGAATTTCAATAGAATTTGAACTCTAGAGGTGTATTCCTTGCAATCTATTTTCTGTAGATTGTAAAAAAGAAACTTTCTCAAAGATTTCAACAGTGTTTACAAAAACCAGCTAGTTCTTTTAAATGTCACCATAGGTGGTAGGGAGGCTACAAGATTCAGAACCTAGGAGGGTAGTTGGCACATAAAAGGTGTTCAAAAGGTATTTGTAAATAATTAGATTAATGCTAAGAGTTATTTAACTCCCAGCATAAGTTGACATTCATCCATAATTCTAAATTGGTTTGAATCCAGTCCTCTGGGGAAAGGTAACAGGTCATTCCTTATCTGTAGAAATCTTCAAAGAATTGTAAAGGTGGTAATTAGATTAACCTCTTGGTCAACTGTATCTTTGGACATGCCATATGGTGTTTTGTGCCCATCTGAATGGGTTCTTCTCAAGGAATCTAAGCCAACGTTGAGTCTTATTTTTTTCCTTTTTTTAAAAAATAGATTTTATTGATTTTTTTACAGAGAGGAAGGGAGAGGAATAGAGTTAGAAACATCGATGAGAGGGAAACATCAATCAGCTGTCTCCTGCACACCCCCTACTGGGGATGTGCCCGCAACCCAGGTACATGCCCTTGACCAGAATCGAACCTGGGACCCTTGAGTCCACAGGCTGACGCTCTATCCACTGACCTAAACCGGTCAGGGCCTTATTTTTTCTTTGTACTGTAATTCTTTTACATCATTTTTCTTCTCTTTTGTCTGCTTTCTTTTCCCCATCTGTTCCTTTTATTTCATTTCAAAATCAAGTAAAGACTATAGTGACTCACCAGATTTATTAAGTTTATTGAGCTTGCAATTAAATTTAAAAAGGTCAAGTCTAACTGTCTGTCAGAAGGACAGAGAGGGCCTCAGTACAAAATTATTAATTAAAACCATGGCCTTGCCCTGACTGGTTTGGCTCAGTGGATAGAGCGTCGGCCTGTGTACTGAAGGGTCCCAGGTTCGATTCTGGTCAAGGGCATGTACCTGGGTTGCGGCACATCCCCAGAAGGAGGTGTGCCAGAGGCAGCTGATCGATGTTTCCCTCTCATCGATGTTTCTAACTCTGTAGTCCTCTCCCTTCCTCTCTGTAAAAAATCAATAAAATATGTTTTAAAAATAAATAAATAAATAAATAAAACCATGGCCTTGGAAACCATGAATGGAACTCAGAGCAGACCCTTTCTGGTGCAGGGAAACCATGTCTAATATAATACAAATCATACTGTTAGCAGATTATCTCAGAACTAGAGGCCCAGTGCACGAAATTTGTGCAGAGGGTGTGTGTGTGTGTGTGTGTGTGTCTCAGCCCAGCCTGCACCCTCTTCAATCTGGGATCCCTCTCATAATCCAGGACTGCTGGCTCCCAACAGCTCGCCTTCCTTGTCTGCCTGATTGCCCCTAACTCTTCTGCCTGCCAGGCTGATCACCCCCCAACTACTCCCCTGCCAACCTGGTCACCCCTTCCTCCCCTTCCCCTGTTGACATGATTGCCCCTAACTGTTCTCCCCTGCAGGCCTGGTCCCTCCCAATTGTTCTCCCCTGCTGGCCATCTTGTGTTGGAGTGATGTTCAATTTGCATATTACTCTTTTATTAGATAGGATGTGTCAGAAGAGTCTCAGATAGTGTCTAAAAAGAATGGAGCTTCTGAACAGTAATAAATGGTTGGGGTGGGGGAGAGAAGAGGGGACTGTGAGTACCAAGAAAAAAAGCAGATATAAAATTCAGATTTCATAATGTTTCTTAGGACACATCTTTTAATATATAAGTTTGAGCCCTGGCCGTAACTGGTTTGGCTCAGTGGCTAGAGCGTTGGCCTGGGAACTGAAGGGTCCTGGGTTCGATTCCGATCAAGGGCATGTACCTTGGTTGCGGGCACATGTCCAGTGGGAGGTGTGCAGGAGGCAGCTGATCAATGTTGTTTCTAACTCTTTCTCTCTCTCCCTTCCTCTCTGTAAAAAAAAAAAAAAAAAAAAAAATCAATAAAATATATTAAAAAAAACAACAATAGGATTGAGCCCTGGCTAGTGTGGCTCACTTGGTTGAGTGTTGTCCAATGCACAGAAAGGTTTCCAGTTAGATTCTGGTTGGGGCACCTTCCTGGCTTGTGTTTCACTCTCACATTGATGTTTTCCTCTCTCCCTTTCCCTTCCTG
>PVJC01007629.1:0-50892 GCA_004026665.1 Murina feae | reverse complement strand
GAACTGGAAAGCATTATGCTAAGTGAAATAAGCCAGTCAATGAAAGAAAAATACCACATGACCTCACTTATTTATGGATAACAAAGATCATTATAAATTGATAAACATAAACAGATACAGAGGCAGAACAGCATTGAACAGACTGTCAACTTACAGCTGGAAGGCTCGGGAGGGTTGGCGGGGGGGAGTTAAGAGATCAACTGAAGGACTTGTATGCATGCATATAAGCATAATCAATGGACACAAGACACTGGGGGAGGGGGAGGGGAGGAGGGGGGAAGGTCAAAGAAAAAAAATAGAGACCTATTTAACACTCTTTGTAATACTTTAAGCAATAAAACAAATTTTAAAATAAAAATAAAAGCTATTGTCCATTAAAAAAATAAACTGGGTAAGCTTATGGTTGGTTGTTCCTTTCTAATTCTGGAACTCAGTTTCTTTATGTTCTACTAGAGGCCCCATGCACAAAAATTTGTGCACTCTGAATGGGGGGGTCCCTCAGCTCAGCCTGTGCCCTCTCCCAGTTCAGGACCCCTTGGGGGTTGTCCACCTGCTAGGCTAGGCCCGCTCCCGGGGGGATTGGGCCTAACCTGGCAGTCAGACATCCCTCTGGCAGCCTGGGAGCCCTCGGGGGATGTCCACTTGCCAGTGGGGAGCAAGCCTAAGCTGTAGTCGGACATCCTTATTGCTGCTGAAGAGGCAGGAGAGGCTCCCACCACCACTGCTGTACTTGCAGCTGTCAAGCTGTCACCCTGGCTTGTGGCTGAGCAGAGCTCCCACTGTGGGAGTGCACTGACCACCAGGGGGCAGCTTCTGCATTGAGCGTCTTCCCCCTGGTGGTTAGTGTGTGTCAGAGTGACCAGTCATTCCCAGTCTTTCTGCTGATAGGGTCAATTTGTATATTACCCTTTTATTATGTAGGATTTTGAAGGTTCCCTTGAAGATTGTATAAATAAGTCCTGTCAGGAGGGTAGATCAAGAACATTCTAGTCTGATAATAGACAAATGAAAGCCAGGACTTAGAGGAAAGGAAGGATAATCTGAAAGGAAAAATAGAGAAAACATCTTCCTAAAAGTTTCTGCTTACGTTCCCTCATTGTTTCTATTTAGTGTTTCACTTGGAAAATTACACTTTGGCTAGATCTATGGGCATGAAGCAAAGAGATGTAAACAAGAACAACCCCCACCATTAGGCTCAGCCTCCTTTACCACCAATGGCACAGATTACTAAGAAGGTTGGCTGGACAAGATGGAGTCTAGACCCATGGACTCAAAGGAAGCTAATCGGCCCTAGCAGCCATCAAAATGATGACCTTGGCTTAATTTATCCAGAAGATGTACCCAACTGAGCTAATTAGCTGCAAAGCACACATATCCACATGGCTATGACTGAATTCAAGAGTACTTCTGCAAACTAGAATCTGGATTTACAGAGAGAGAGCCCTGAGTCACTTAGAGTTAAGATGCTTACTACATGGATGGACTGCTGGTAAACTGCTCTGGCTAGGAATTTATTTGAATAAAATAAATCTAATTAGTTACCATGTAGCTAGTCTTCATAATGACTGGATTAGTGGAGCGTGTAGTTGACCATGCCCAGAAAGTTTCTGTGCTCATTCAGGCAAAATGCTCAGTAACAGAACTTAATAAAATGGTTAAGTGAGTTCCTCTTAGCTGGAAATTTGAACCCACTGGCCAATGTGCTATGGTCTTATGTATCATTTTGAATGAGAGGGTCCTATGCATATGGAAGTATTTATTAAGCTCTCCAAGAGAGTTAAATAATCAGTTTAGGATGGCAGAGGCAGTGGACAGGAGGGAAAAAGTTAATGATGGATATTTATTTAGCTAGGAGACCCCAGTAAGAAATGGACCAGAGCCTGCAATGGACCACTCCAGCAAGATTTGTTTCCACATAGCCCCTGGGAAGTGTAGGTGTGAGACTATTCTGAATCTGTAAATAGGCCTACTTTTAAAACCATCTCAAATTTGCCAGTGTGTTTTAAAACACTGTTTGACAACCCCCTTAGGCCATAAAACATGTTTATATTTTGGATTGAAACCACATAATCATAATGGTCTGGAATCTTCTTAGGGGAACCTTCCCATCTAAGTGCTTAGTTCTACAAATATCAATGCAGGAGAGCATCCTCTAAACAAAATACAAATGTTCTTTAAGGTTTATTCTGAGAAAAGAATACAATCAGCAGAAATGTCAAAGATAAAAGGATTCAGGAATTATTGTAGGAGTGAATTTCTCTATCAAAGAGAAATAGGCTTACTCTGTCCAGCACAGCACTGATGTGCTAACAACATCAGGGGCCTCCTTAAGGGGCACATTGCTCTCCACTGAGGAGCTAAATAGTGAAAAAGGCATAATTTTTTATATAACTTTAAAGCTGTGGCAACTTCCCAGCTTAGCTGGCCCCACTTGGATAGAAGGTTGTTTTTTTCCAGCATGAAATAAGTGGATTGTGCCTTAGATGATGTAGCTGCTTCTGTTGTCTTAACCACTGATGCAGATCATAGCATGAGTGATGTAGCAGCGGCAGCCACCGAGAGCTGCTGTGAAAGTGGATTCAATGAATGGAGTAGCTGGACTCAAAATGAGTTTGGCCTGCATGATTGGCTTCAGGAAGCAGGGCAGGTACTCAGGAAGGCTTATTCAAGTAACCCAGATCCCAAGAAAGATAGTCTATGCCAAGGTCCACATTTTCCACACCCTCTGCACAGCTCTGGTTACACAAAAGGAATATTTTAGCCTCCGTATAAAAGGACAATATTGCTAACTGCTAAGAAGAGAGGTTGATGTGTCACAAACTCTTACTCTGAGCAGCGCAGTTGGGTTTAACTCATTCAGAAAGTGGTATATGTTCTTGCTACTTTAAGTGTTGCACCTGGAGTAACATATCAGTTATACAAGAAGATCCTTAAGATGCTTTGGTACTTAAGTGTGGTCCATGAACTGGTGTCATTGGCATCACCAACACTGCTTATTAGAAATGAAGACTGTCAGGTTCCACCCCAGACTTAAATGAAACAGAACCTGCATTTTAACAAGCTCTCCAGGTGATTCACAGCACATCAGAATTTAAGAAGCACTACTTTGGTCATTATTATATATCTACTGATAACCAGAAGTTAACACAGTTTAGCCTGTTCACATAGTGGGTGATTCAGAAGGCAGGAAAGCCCAGGCTTCAATGAAGGTTATAGTCGGGAAGTGAACAGTATAGGGCTAGGAGAGTGACTCATTTGCTCAGTCTAGGCCCAGGACAAGCCTCTTGACAACATGCTAAGCTATTTTTGTTGGTGATTCTATGACATACTGAGTAGCAAGCCAGAGTCCTCAGTTACTGAGGATATTCCAAGGCTCTAACAAAGATGGACCCATGGAAAATTCTAGCGTTACTGGCTGTAAGAAACTGTCTAATACTCAGTCAAAATGGGCAGCATAACCATATCTATTATTCTGTTGTCTTGCCTTTCCTATCAGCCATAGAGGCTCACAAGGGACTGTAGCCAAACAATACTTGGCAGGGAAACTATGGAGCATACAGTTATGCAAGGCTGCATGCAGGAAAGACCTTGGAGTGAATCCTATTGCAAAGAGCAACAAATATCCAAAGTACTGTACCCAGTATTGTCTGCCTAAGCAGCATGGAGACTGTAGATACCTGATGGGAAATTCTCAAACCTGTTCAGACATGGGGAACGGGAAGTTAAAACATAAGAGGAAGAACTGCAGTATTGTTATCCCTTACTTGTGTCTTTATCCTATGTGAAACTTTATTCAAGTCCAGGTTTTGAAATGCTCCACAATTTTTGCCTCCAGTGATTGTTGCCAGAGAATAAATTTCATAAATACCACATCAAATCCTACCAACTTGAAGCCATCCAATTTTTCTTTGTTTTGAACTAACCACAAAGCCAATATGACAATACAAAGAGAAATGCTATCCTATTAATATCCCCCTCTCCACACACTCCCCAACCCCAATTTAGTCAGCTAGTTCTATGTAGAGCTGATGGGATATTTACATTGATGAAAATTCTGAAGATGGCCCTCAAGGCATCCCAAGGTTGTTTCAAAGGTAAAGGTGCTGTGAGAACTGTATCCTGATTTTGCCTTGATGGTGGCTACATTGGAGATAAAAAGCTTATAAACTGTTTCTGGTCTCTAGAGCCTGACAGTCCCCTGTGCCATTTTAATTTGAGCTTTTTGGATTGGATTAGAATGAACGAGCAGGGGAGGTTAATTATCCTAATTAGAAAAGAAGTAAAGCCATGGCCCTTTTAGGTCAGGCACTTGGACAAACCTCCCATGGCTCCAAGCTTCCGGCATTAACTTGTCACTTGAATGCCAGACAACACACAAAACATCCTCCCCAAACTTCTGCCAAAGTCCCCAGAGTAAGACAGAGGAGAATTCTTTGCAGGAAATGGTGTGTGATCACCCTGTGCCCCAGTAGCAGAGAGAGGGTTATCTATTGGTTGCAGATGTGTGGGCACAGCTGGATGGGTACAAGTGTGTTTGTTGGTTCAACCCCCAAATCCCCTACTCTGTAGTGCCAAGCAAGCTCAATGTAGCTTGTAAATACTGCTGTTGTGATCATTTCTAAAAACATGCATCATTCCCTGAGCCTCTTGCTAGTCTATCTTCAGCTGGCTGAGAATATTCGTGTCCTTATGGAAGGTAAACTCCTCTGGTATTCTGCTGGTATTTCTTGGGTCAATATTTTGTTGTTGGATTTCTTGATTTCCAGATGCAACACCTTCCTTTTCCTCTTCTCCCATGCATCATTTAGTCTCTGAATAGATCAAACCTGTTCTCAATCTAGAACAAGCTTCAGATTATTTATGTGAAAGTTCTTAACAGTGTCTGCACATAGTAAGTGTTCACTAAATATTAGTTTATTCTCTTTCTCCTACTAGAAAGGAATGTGTCTGGGACAAAGTCACAATAGTCAGTTCTGATCGCTGAGCCTTGCATTTAATGTATGGTATCTGGTCATTTTGCGATTTGGTGACAAAAAGAGAAGTGTAAAGCCTCAGACACAGCTAGAGTAGTGACTATGTAATGTTAAAATCAAACTGAACAATTAGCTAGACATACTAAAGAGATAGGTCTAGTACTTGCCTTTGAATTATCCATGAACCCAATGGATAAATAAAAAAGAACTTAAACTTCATCTTTCAAAATAGACATCAGATTGTTGAATGATCAATCTTTGGATCTGTTATAATTTGCCTTATTAATACAGAATGGTCCAAGAACATTAACATCAATGAATACTAACAGAATGATAGAGTAGAGGTCTCAATAGACCATTTAGTCTATCCATTACAGCTTCCTCCGGCCTCTCATCTCTAGCCATCCTATCTACCTGCTCTTTAAAATGAACTCTTCTTTTTTTAAAATTTTTCTTTGTTGATTAAAGTATTACACATGTGTCCTTATCCCCCGCTCATGCCCTCACCCCCTGGTGTCTGTGTCCATTGGTTATGCTTATATGCATGCATACAAGTCCTTTGGTTGATCTCCCCCTTTGCCCCCACCCTCCCCTACCTTCCCTCTGAGGTTTGATGGTCTGATCGATACTTCTCTTGTCTCTGGATCTGTTTTTGTTCATCAGTTTATGTTGTTCATTATATTCCACAAATGAATGAGATCATGTGATATTTATCTTTCTCCAACTGACTTATTTCACTTAGCATAATGCTCTCCATCTCCATCCATGCTGTTGCAAATGGTAGGAGTTCCTTCCTTTTTACAGAAGCATAGTATTCCATTGTGTAGATGTACCATGGTTTTTTAATCCACTCATTTGCTGATGGGCACTTAGGCTGTTTCCAGATCTTAGCTATTGTAAATTGTGCTGCTATGAACATAGGGGTGCGTATATCCTTTTTGATTGATGTTTCTAAAATGAACTCTTCTTGATTATTTGCTATAAGGACAGGGAACCAAGGTGTGAATAATACCAAATAATGGATGCAATTAAATTCACTTGTCTTTAATTTTGGAAATTTTTATACTTTATAATTGAATATGCATCTACATAATATGGGAATGAGTTTAAATATAAAGGCCTGGTGCTAGAAGAAACTTATCTCTGGTACATTTTTACTCACAACTCTTTCCATGCTCATTGTTTAGACTTTACAAAATACTCAACCACGAAGAATTTCCCTTCCCCAAATCTTCCCTAGAAGGGGTGGTTGTCAGTTTTAAAAAAAGAGTGGAAAGTAAACAGAATACTGCTGACATATTGAGGATAAAAGTAATTAAGAAAAATGGATGCTAATAATCAAACTCAAAAGCAGTATTGGTATTGTAGATAACTAACCCCTATAATTGGGCAAGGATAATAAAGGAGACAAGTCTTCTGAAGTCTCTTGGTGTTTATTCTTGGTATAAGAAGTAACTTTAGGATCTCTGTAGAAAATCTATGCAGTGGATATATAACTTAGAAAATAGAGTGCTCATGCAGTCCTTTTTTTTTTGGATTTCTTGTTCTTGTTTATTTTTTACTTTGTTTTCTTCCTGTCTTGGCAACCCAACCTTTAGTAAGTGGAACAAATTACCCTCCATTAGTCAGAATTGGCAGTAGAAATTTACTTTGTGTTTGGCTGGATGTAAGTTCAAAATCGAGTCATCTGGTGTAAACTTAATTTGAAAATAAGTTTTTCTTAGACTCCTAGAAACCTAAGTCCCAAGTTTGATGACTGTGGCTCATGAAAGCTTTTAGAGCAAGCTTTTCTTTTGAAAGGAAGTATGCAGGTGCCGGATTTATTTGTAGGGTGATTTATATCCTCAGAAATATTTAACAATATAGAACTTTTAAGGTTTTCTTTTCTTTTTGTCACTGAAGCTTAATATTATCCCCATTTTGGAGAGAGAAGACCAGAAATGCATTTTATTTTTATTTTTTAATTTTTTTTGATTTCACTACTTTATTTTCTTTTTTTTTAATTTAATTTTTTAAAAATTATTATTACATAAAGCTTTACAAAGATTAGTACATATATCTCTTTTTCCCCCTGCCCTTCCCCCCGCCTCCCCTACCTCCCAGTGTTTTGTGTCCATTGGTTATGCTTAAATGCATACACAAAAGTCCCATGTCTGATCTGTTACCCCCCCCCCCAACGTCCCTGTCCTTTTTGCTGTAATTTGACAGTCTGTTTGATGTTGCTCTGCCTCTGAATCTATTTTTGTTCACCAGTTTATAATGGTGCTGTAAAAAAGGGAGTTCTTAGCATTTGCAGGCGTATGGATGGAGTTGGAGAACATAATGCTAAGTGAAATAAGCCAGTCAATGAAAGAAAAATACCACATGTCCTCACTCATCTATGGATAATAATAACCATTATAAACTGGTGAACAGAAATGCATTTTAAACCTGCTGAGAATTGGCAGAGAAAATCTTAAGAAGATAAGGCATTTTTGTTAAGATTGCCACCAAATCCCAAGACTGCCTGTGGCATTATTGACAGTAATATAACCTCTTTATTTATTTTATCTGTTTTATTTCAAGACTTTCTTTTTGCATTTCAATTAAGAATAAACAATTTCAAACTAGCTCTGCGTCAGTGTACCCTCTTAGAAGAAGTTGTCAAAATTTTCTGTACTTAATTTAATGGTTCTATGCTTATCAGATGGACTTCTGTTTTTACAAGGGAGTTGGCTTCATCAACCCTTTTGAGGATAGCATTCCAAGGGACTGTGCGAGCCTTTCACAGATGGGATCAGCAAAATCTCTGTCCTTAGTCAACTTGGGCTAATAGTCTTGAGACTGCCTTTCTAGCCTTTGATACCTCGAATGCATTGAATGAGAGAGGGAGTCTTAGAGGAACTATTTTCCTCTGATATAGGGGCTGTTATAATTATGCATAATGCAAAGAGGCCATGCAAAAGATTATAGAGATGACAATCATAGGACATCAGAATGGAAAGGGATGTTGGAGATCATCTAACCAAATCTTTTTTATTATTGATCTTAGAAAGAAGGAAAGAGAAAGAGAGAGAGAGAGAGAGAGAAGAAACATGCACCCCAAATGAGGATCAGATCTACAACTTGGGTGTGTGCCTTGACCTGGAGTTGAACCTGCCACATTTTGGTGCATATGATGACACTCAATCAACTGAGCCACACTGGCCAGAGCTAATCTAACTTTTTTTTAATTTTATGGGTGTACAAACTAAGGGCCAGAAGGGAATGTGGGATGCTCAGGGAACTGTAAAGGAAGGGGAATAGTCCCTTCTAAGAACATGTGTAGAATTTTCTTGGTACTTCAGTACCTGACAAAAAGTCCTTGTTGTTATTGAAGTACTATTGGAAATATCTCTGTAACACATGTAGGTCTACTTTTCTTTCTTTTTAAAAATAAATATAACCAAGTGAATATATTTGGTGCCCAGAGATCTTGCAATATCTCAGGGTCATCATTCTGCACATAGGTGTTCATTGCCTAGAGCTGTAGAAGGTGAAAGTGGAAACAGTTGGCCAAATATTTACTGACCCTGGGGCAGGCCCAAAACAATCATTTTTACTAAATCTTTGATATCAACTGCTCTTAAAAAAACCAACCACTTTTTATTGCCTAAAAATTCTGTGCAGGAATTCTGGCTATTTGAAGATTCTGACCCATCAGACTCTGATAAATAGATTGAAATTTTACTGTAATAATATAGCTGAATATTATTTTGGAATCTTAAATTAAGGCAGACACATGGAATGTCTTCATTGGATTATTTGGTTCAGGACTAAAACTGCAACCTTTCGCATTGTGGAAGATCCTTAACACAGAAGAGTGCCTGAAACAATCCAGAATGCTCCTGGAGCATGGAAGACAGAAGTCAAGGTAGAGTAGTTGAGATTATAGGGCTACAGAATATGGCCTTATTGCAAAGAGTGGCACTAGACCAGAACTGTCCCTGCCTGAAACTGATAACTGCAAAGCATGACACATAGAGGAAATCTGAGGGGAAAGGAAGAACCCTTTAACCACAGTACTTTCCCAGATACCTATTTCCTTAAAATGTTTTTAAAAAGTAAAGCATGTGAGTCTCATAAATGGATGACAGATAATCTCAGTGGATATCCCAACTGGATGAATTATACATTTTAATTCACCTTAATACACTTTCCTGTATACAGTACATTGTCACCCAAACTATGATGACAAATATTCCTTGAAAGTGTCTTATTTCTCCTCATAGTCCTTGACTAGGGAGAACTAAGCCTTCCTACTTGGACCAAAACACTTCTCTGAAAACCAGTGAGTGGTTTTTATGACTTGTTTGGTTGATCAAATGACAAACCTAGATCCTACATTTTATCCTCAGGGAATATATAATAATAAGGAAATTTGAGACTGGTCATAAATAGCCATTCACTTAGCAAGCCCTTATTGAAAACCTTAATACATATAAAGCTTTGTACTAACAGTTACTGTGGACAATATGAAGATGAGTTTAAGGTATAGGCTATACATTGCCATGTGAATTGTCAACTTTGGTAAAGTTTTCTACTTTCTGCTCCAGTGAATTAAGTGGACTTTGCATGTCCAAATTGAAATTTGAAAGGAAAGGTAATATAATTATTTATTTGTGTGCAAGAATTAGTAATGCAAATTAAAGCCATTTATATTTGCTGATTGTAGTTAACACTATATCACACTCTTTATTACTGTAGTAATTGTTTGTGTCAAAGTAATTTCTGAAGGAACATAGTGATAATTTATCTCAAATCTAAGTTTAATGATATGAATATTTCAACCTCTTGAATAGTAGCAGGAGACAGAGGCTTTCAAATGGTGTGTAGAGGTAGGGTAGGAGATGGGAAGGGTGCTGTAATGAGGTGGGGGGAGTAGATAAACCAGTGGATTCATGAGCATAAGGTAAAAAAAACACAATATCCTAAACATTTGTTTATATACTTTTCTCAAAATAAATTAAGAAGCACAGGCTAGAGACAGTACAGTTCAAAGTAAGAATTTAGGCTGCAAGTCATGAGACCTGCAATCGGTCTGTCCCTTATATTGATCTAATTGTGGGACCATGGATAAAATGCTCTTCCTCTCCAAACTGCCAAAGTAGAGTTAATCATGCCAGTCTTAGTGATCAGAACCAAAGATGATTTCTCTTATGTCTAAAAGTTGAAGTGTACCCAAAACCTAATAAGAACTAAAAATATTTCTGATCAATCTGCTCCTAGCCAACTTGTGTTTTATTGGGAAAATTATTTGTTCCCTTTCTTATAGATCCTAATTTTGACTCAGTGAGCATCTGGCTCCAATTATGGGCCATGACACTTAAATTATAATGTACTTTGGATGGTGCCCTTCTTGAAGGATAACCATAACTCTGAACACATCCTGGATATGCTATTTAAATATCCAACTCAGCATCCTGAGATATAAAGAATGCTTCCATGAAATTTGTTATGATAGGTTCTGTGAGGCACAACTCTGACTCTGGGGACTCAAATGTACAATAAATCTGACTGGACCCTGCTGGCAGTGCACATAATTATAAAATATGCAGAATGCTTGTTATTAACTAGTCTCATGGAAAAGATCTACTATGCCATGCAGGATGTATTTTGGAATGAGCTACAAACAATGATTGATTTTTTAAAATTCACATCTCTCCTATCCTTTTAATCATTCAACCTCTAAGCACTAGCAAACATTTATAGACATTTAACGAATGGGAAGTACGGCCCATTCCCAAAGGCTGGTAAAAATTGTTTGCCTCTTAAGTGAAGATTAAGTTATGGTTTTGTTTTTAATATGGAATTATTTAACATAGCATTTTATGGTGTCTATACAGAAATAGATACCAAGATATAAATCAGCTGGGAATTATTGAAGGAACCTGCTAATAGTTATAAAAACAATGAAAATCATTCATAATCTTTAACTGTTTGAATCCAGTTTGGAAGACTTTCACTTTTGGCCAATATTTATTAACAGAAGACAAGCTTTCATGCCCATTAAAAATAAAACAACAAAAACACTGAAAGCATACACACAATTGCTTCTGCAGTGAAGCTACAGCAATTAATTGTACAATTTTTGAAGAGGAAGGAATGTTCATAGGGAATGATGAAAAGCCCTAACCAAGGCTGACACCAGATTTCATTATAGGGAGAGGTTGTAGGCATTTAAGAACAGAAATAGGCTTTGCTCAATTGATGCTGGCTCATGAACTTTAGTTTAGTACACATTCCCAGGTTGTGATGCTACTGGTCTCCTGTTACAGGAAATATTCCCAGTCATAGCTGCAGAAATATACAGGGTAGAGCAAAAGTAGGTTTATAGTTGTAAGTATAAAAAACAGAGCTTATTCTTGTATTATTATTATTGATGAATTACTGTATTGTTTCCCATAAAACAACTGTAAACCTACTTTTTCCCAACCCTGTATGCCTTCATTATGACTTCTTCCTTTCCCTGTTTAGAAGGCTGTCTCCTTGGACACAGGAAATTCTAGAGCTAGTTTTTATTAGTGCTAAGTGACTCCTCACCCAAGAGTCAAGGTTGCAAGGTATCAGAAATAATGGCTTCCCAAGATTAAGAAGCATCCAAACAGATGCTCATCTGTGTAGCAACTAATTTCTTAAAAATATGAAAGGTGGCTATAACTTTATCAGATTACTCATAAAAAGGAACTTTTAAACTTTAGCTGCCTTCATTTTTGCCACTCACTGCTGAATGGTGACATTCACTTCTATCTATCTATCTATCTATCTATCTATCTATCTATCTACCAAATATTAATAGAATTGTTACCAAGCACAAAGTATGGAATCAGACTGTAGGAATTTATTTCCTAGCTCTGGTACCTATTAACTGCATGACTCTGGTTAAATTATTTAACCTCTCTGTGCTTCCATCTCTTCATTTTCAAAATAGGCATAATAATAAGAGTAGATAACCCATTGGGTTTCCAGGATTAAATAATGTATATAATGCACTTAACCCAGTGCCTTGTCCATAATAAACAGCCCATAGAGGGTTGTTATATTTTTTTGAGAGAGAGAGAGAGAGAGAGAGAGAGAGAGAGAGAGAGAGAGAGAGAGAGGAACATTGATGTGAGAGAGAAACATTGATCAGTTGCCTCCAATACATGCCCCAATTAGGGATCTAACCTGTAACTTTGGTATGTGTCCTGACCAAAATCGAACCTGCCACCTTTTAGTGTATAGGATGATGCTTGAACCAACTGAGCTACACTAACCAGGGAGCCAATAGATTTTTTTAAGTTAGTAAGGACTCTTTGTTTACAAGGAGGCCTTAAGTCAGATTGCAAACCTTACTTAAACTGAATTTCTTATCACATTTTGACTTAAAAAAAGCATTATTAGTGGCTTAAGTAACTTAAAGTCTAGAGATCAAGTGACATCAGGGCTTGGTCTCTTTATTCACCACTTGTCTTTGCTTTATAAATACCAAGTTTTTATATGCCTCAGTTTTTAATCTGAAAAATGAGATAATAATAATAAATGTACTTCATAGGATTATTATGAAAATTAAACGCCTTAGTGCATGTGAAGTGATTCCAACAGGGCTTGTCATATACCAGCCTTATATAAGTGTTGCTATTATTTTTATTGTTGTTATTATTATTTTAATATTCAATGTCTCTTATTTATCTAGCTTTCCTTTATCTCTTGACATTCTGTCTCCCTCTTGCTTCTGTCTTCAATTGCTTCTTTTATTCTCCTTCCTATGTCCTTTCCCCACCTATTTTATTTATCCTACTCCACAACTTATTATTAGCCTCCCTATTTACCAGTTCCAATGTTTCTTATTCATAGAGATGTTATGGTGGATGGATTTCATAACACATTTTGGCAAACAAAAGCACAGGGATATACTGGATGGTAAAGTAGAAACAAACACTTTCATTTATTTCACTGAAGTTCTGCCCTTTCCTCAGCCATATCCTTCTCCTCAAACTTCTTCATGCAGGCTTTCATGGTTAGGATTTATTAGATACCTTTTATAAGTGTCTATAAGACACTGCACTGGCCACTTTGCTACACTCTACTTCACTTAAGAAATGGTCTAAATGCCCCAGGCCAGATATACCTCTCGATTCAAACAGAAGCTTTTCAAGGACATGTGCCCTGATTGTCTGACTCATTTCAGGACTCTGCCATTCTTCTGCTTCTCTCTCAATATCCTTTGTCCCTGGGAGTCCAGTGGCCACTTGCTCTTCCTTGCCCATCCTAGGCTTCCTTTTGGGACAACTCACTGAGTTCTTCCTGGGCCCTAAGCTATAAACCATACTTTCCTATCTCTCCAAAAAAGCACTATTGTATGTATCATACCTTTGGGGCTCTGATCTCATCCTGGTAACAATGGGCCAATCAATAAACTAATCCTAGATAATTGGTTATTCTTCCCTGGGAATGTAATGCACCTGTCACCAAAAGGCCCTTATGAAACAACATTAATGGAATTTTCACCCTTATAGGACAAGGAAAACAAAATCTGTAGGCAAGAAGTTCCTTTTCAAATCACACCCTGTAGGTAGTTTTGCCAAGCCTGCAGGTAGGTTGATTTTGAAGAGTCTATGCAATATGATCCTACTGTCCTCTCTCACACTTCCCTAAATTCCTTTTCATTCTACCTTTACTAAAAGCAAATTGTTACCGAACTTGGGTAACAAATTGCAGGGATTATCTGCTTGGTACTATCCACTTCAAAGCTTTCTTTCCAGAGAGCCATTTATCTATCTTTCCTTGGAGAGAGAATCCCCAGGAACAAAACCTTAATAGGAAATCATTCTAGAGCTCTTAATCACTTTGCCTTTGCTTTTTTGAGGGGCAGAAGTCTTCAAAGCTTGTTTTCAGATCATAAGAAGTCCTTTGTACTGGTCAGTCAACAAGTAGGATGAGATTGCAGACTGTGTGGAAAGGTTAGCTGGCAACTAAGGTGTCTGTGCTATTGTACTGCTGTCCATAGCTGAAGAACCTATTCTGTAGTCCATCTTCAAAAGCAATTTGCAGTACATCCAGGCACAAATCCAATTTAAAACACAGAAAGAGATTTGCATGCATAAAATAACTTTGATGCATGGTTTTAAAAATATGACCTTGATAGCTAAAATTCAAAGACCTTTCTTTGTGAAGGTCCATATCTGGAGAGGTTTAGCTGATGTTTGAGACTGCCCTCAAAGTATATATCTGAAAGATTAGATGAAATGCATTCACAATACTTAGTGTGTCTTGGTGACTAAGAATAAAATAAAACTTGACATACAGCTAGACATTAGTTTTAGTAATTTACCCCTGTAAGGAAGCCTTAGTCTTTGAATTCTGGATAGCATGAGGCAAGAGTCAGATGTCAAAGCATGTGGCACAAGGTTTGGCACCTAGTAGGTGCCCAATGTGTGTTGGTTGAACTGAATGAGAGGGGCCAAAGCTTTCCTTTGATCTTTGGCTGGTACTGCTTGTCTACCCAAGAATAATTTCCCTCTTCTTTTCTACCATAATCCTGGTTTTGTTTAAAGTGACAATGTTCCCAGCTAAATACTCCCTTTCCCAGTCTTCATTGCAACTGGTATTGAGTAGGTGGAGCATGTAACATAGTTCTAGCCAAGGAGATTTAAATAGAAGTCTTTTGGAGGTTTATGGCAAAGATTTTGTTTTTCTAATAAAAAGTGATAGATGTGGTTGGTAATGCATTTTCCTCATCTTGCTGTTTCTTAGGAGCACTGACGTCACACTCATCTTGTGACTTTGAGGCAACAACCAAGAAAGTAAAAGTCAATGTGCTAAGGATAGTGAAGCAGAAAGGAAGAGCTTAGGTATTTAATGGCATTCTTTCTTAAAATATGTTTTTATTGATTTTATTAGCGAGAGAGAGGAAGGGAGAGGGAGAAACATCGATGAGAGAAATATTGATCAGCTGTCTCCTGCACGACCCCCATTGGGGAGCAAGCCCACAACCCAGTATGTGCCCTGACCAGGAATTGAATGGTGACCTCCTAGTGCATGGGAAAATGTTCAGTCTACTAAGCAACACCAGCCAGGCTTTGATGGCATTCTCGAACAGTGGAACCAATGCCTAAGACTACCTACTTGGAGGCTTCTGTTTATATATTTTTAAAATTCCCATTTGTTTAAACCACTGATGGTCAGGAATTTGTTACTTGCAGCTAAATGTCATTCTAATCCTATCTAATAAAATAATAATATGCAAATTAGCCATCACTCTGTCACAAAGATGGTGGCACTCATAGCCACAAGATGGCAGTGCCCAGTCCCCTCAGCCCTGCCATTGGAATGTTTGGGCCTATTGGCCTGGCCAGGGGTCATGGGGACCAAGTGGAGAGGTGGGATCTGCCCACTCTAGTAGTGGATCAAGCCTCATTGTTCTGCCGACTCTGGAGTGTCTGCGGCCACCAGGGCCTGCTTGGCCATTGCTGTGGCAACCTGGGAGCAGCCCATGAGCAGGCAAAAGCGTGGCCCGCAGTCTGCACCTAGCAGGGCCTGCTTGGCTGTTGCTGCAGTGACCTGTGAGCAGGCAAGTGCGGCCCAGGAGCAGGCAAGCGCAGCCCGCAGGCAGAACCCAGCAGGACCTGCTTGCCCATCGCTGTGGTGTGGAGCAGGCGGGCCCCACAGAGAGCAGAGAACCATGGGGAGCAGGCCCAAGCCATCAGTAGAACATCCCCTGAGGGCTCCTGGATTGGAGAGGGTGCAGGTTCGGCTGAGGGACCCCCTCCCCCAACCCGTGCACAAATTTCATGCACCGGGCCTCTAGTAGATACATATCTCCCTACTACCAAGCCTCAAGGATGTTAAAGTTAGTTCCTGGTTATTCAGTGTACTTCACTAGGACACTTAGCCCAAAGCAGCCTGCTACCCAGTGTGTCTAGCTTCACATCTTTTCTGACCTTCATCTACTATAACCAATAAATTCTAAGTTTATGGTAACCTATTTTGTGTCCTATTTCCTCAGGGCTTTGCAAAGTGATAGAAGCTAAATGAATAGATAGCTGTGTGTTAAAGCTTTAATTTATAAGGGTTCTCCAATGTGTCAACATCAAATGGTAGCTCCTTCCATTCCAATAAGTGGATTTTTTAATAGCTGTGGCCTGGGCATGAGGAGATACATTTGGGGAAGATTTTGGGTGTCCATTGACCCCCACCTTTGAAATTGGTCACCTTCAAAAGGTCTGATTCCATTTGGAACTATTGTGAGGATGACTTTTTATTCCATTCACAGATTTTACTTAGTTGTCAGTAACATATGAATGATCCTGAAAAGTAATGCAAAGAATAACAGTGGATCTGTTTTTGTTCACCAGATTCAGAAACAGAGAAGCATCAATCAGATGCTCAAACCTCAGAGGGAAGGTAGGGGAGGGTGGGGGTAAGGGGAAGAGATCAACCAAAAGACTTGTATGCATGCATATAAGCATAACCAATGGACAAAGACAGTAGGGGGGTGAGGGCATGTACAGGAGTTGGGTAGGGGGGCAATGGGGGAGATGGACACATATGTAATACCTTAATCAATAAAAAAGTCAATTAAAAATAAAAATAACAGTGGATATGATCCTCTGTAGAATTGTAAAAGTTATTGTGCTATATAAATTGAGAATGTGATTATCATGTCTAATACAAATACACTTTTATAAGATATGCTTTCTCTTAAACACACACACATACACACACACACACTGCTTGATCAGAGAGAGCAAGAGAAACTGAATTTTTAAGCTAATTAAAGCTGAGCATTGATAAAATGGTAAGGGTGGTGCCCTTTCCCATATAGAGGACTCTCTTGTTTGGCTCTATGTCTCTGTGTCCTAGCAACCTATGTTCCCATGGTGTTTTGTGACCTTCATTAATTAATCTATTGTTGTGGAACTATATTGAGAAGGACACAATGAAAAAAAAAATACAAGTTATAAAGTGGCCAGCCCAGTAAACACAAAGTATATACTTGCTCTAACTCAACAGTGAAGCAAAAAGCAAAAACACTGGGGGATATATAGCTGCTAATACAAGCGAAAGGATTGCATTTTTTCCTCAAACTTCCAAAGTCTTCTCCACTCTGGAAAGACAGGAAGAGGAGCATACCAAGTAATAAGCTGATAGTATTTCAGTGATGTAGAATGAGAATTCTAACCTTTGTGTCTGACTATCTTTCTAATAAATGGTGCTTTCAGTTGTTTTCCTAATCTCTCTCTGTCTCTCTCTTTCTCTCTGTCTCTCTTCTTCATTTCTCCCTCCCCCTCTCATATGTTAGTACATCATTTTAATATAAACTATGACATCTCTCAGAACATTGAAAGGACTCAAGTCAGTGTGGAATACAAATGGCTTTGAAAGTACTCTGGCAGCAATATGTCAGATGTTTCAAAGGGGATCATGTAAAGATTAAGAACATGGACACTAAAATTAGACTGCTTGGATTCATACCAGTTGTGTCACTACTAGTTGTGTAACTCTGGGAACATCAGTTAAGATATCTGAGACTCAGGATCCTTACCTGTAAAATGGGCACAATAATAGTGGCTGCATGATAGATTTATTGTGAGGATGAAATGTAATAAAATTCATGCATTGTTTTATCATAGTGCCTGGCACACAGTAGGCACACCTCAGTAGAATTTTAGAATTTTCATCTGCTCATGGCTGAATGGAGGATGAAAGAATGAGGGGTCCGGTGTTCCTCAGCTACTATGCAGGACCCATCTGCATCTCTGTCTTTTAAAACTGTAACATTCAAAAAAATATTACCTAGATATGGGAATTTATGGAGAGGATGGAATAGTAATCCCAAAGAAGAGGGATAGGTAATGGAAGAAGAAATAGAGTGACTATTATCCAAATAAACTTTAAAAGCATGGAATCAGCAGGTTCTAGGATTTAAAAAAAAAGCACTAGATGAGCAAGAGTGCAGAAATGAGGCCATGGCCTAGACCAATGTCATGAAACTTTTCATATACACACCTCCTACTAGGGATTGAGCCTGTATCCTGGGCATGTGCCCTGACTGGGAATCAAACCAGCAACCTTTCAGTGCATGGGAAGATGCCCAACCAACTGAACCACACCAGCCAGGGCTCCTCTATATTTTCCTCCAGCAGTTTTACAGTTTTTGATATTATATTTATGTCTTTGATGCATTTTGAGTGGATTTTTTAGGTATGGTGTAAGATAAGGGTCCAATTTTATTCTTTTGCACATGCAGATATTCAGTTTTCCCATATTGTTCACTGAAGAAACTATCCTTCCCTCATTGTGCATTCTTGGTATCCTTGTCGAAGATCAGTTGACTGTACAAGCAAAGGATTACTTCTGGGCTCTTTATTCAGTTCCATTCATCTCTATGTTTGTTTTCATGCCAGTACTACACTGGTTTTAATTACTATAGCTTTGTAATATATTTTGAAATCAGGAAGTGTGGTGCCACCAGCTTGGTTCTTTTTCAAAATTGCTTTGGCTATTCTAAATCTTTTATAGGTCCATATAAACGTTAGGATTTTTTTTTCTATTTTTGTAAAAAAAAAGGGAGGGATTGATAAGGGTTGCACATTGAATTTGTAAATCCTAGGCAATAATTTCCTGGAGCTGACACCAAAAGCACAAGCAACAAAAGCACAAAATAGACACATGGAACGATATCAAACTAAAAACATTTCATACAGCAAAAAACAAAAACATACAACAAAACAATCAACAGAGTGAAAAGACAACTTAGAATGAGAGAAAATATTTGCAAATCATATATCTGATAACAGGTTAATATCCAAAGTATATATGGAACTCCTACAACTCAATAGCAAAAAACCCAAATGGGTTTGTTCTAAATGGCCAAAGGACTTGAATAGATATTTCATTTCATGGCAGTTCAAGATGTCTTCAGGTTTGTTGGCGCCACATCAAGCAGGTTGGGGTTTGGACGAACTGTCTCCAGGTCTGGTTTTACCTTTTTCTCCCATGAGATGATGGCATGAAACATCCTTTTTCCCTCCTGGTGACTTTACCTCCCATTAAATGATGTTTTGAAATGAAAAAAAAAAAAAAAAGAAGATATACAAATGCCCAGCAGGTATATGAAAAGGTGCTCAATATCACTAATCCTCAGGGAAATGCAAATCCCCACCACAGTGAGATATTACCTCATCTTTAGAATGGCTGTTATAAAAAAAGATAAGCACTGGTGAGGATATGGAGAAATTGAGACTGTTGTACACTGTTGATAGAAATTTAAGATAGTGCTGATATTGTGAAAAATAATATTAACTTTCCTCAAATCAAAATAAGATTAGGCAATTCCATTTGCGGATATATGTTCAAAAGAATTGAAAGCAAAATCTCAAAGAGATATCTGTACTTGCAAGTTCGTTGAAACATTTATAGTAGCCAGGATGTGGAAACAACCTACATATCCATTGACAGATAAATGAATAAACAAAATGTGGTGTGTACATATAATGGAATATTAATTAGCCTCAACAAAGGGAAGATTTTGCCATATGTGACAACATGGATGAAACTGGAGGACATCTTGCGAAGTGACATAAGCCAGTGTCAGAAGGACAAATACTGCATGACCCTACTTATACGAAGTATCTGAAAGAATCAAACAGAGAAAACAGGGAAGAATAGTGGCTGTGTATGGGGGGGTGTTGATGTTCAAGGGTATAAAATTATACAAGATAAATATGTTTTAGAAATCTGCTGTTAGAGATCTGCTGTATAACACTGCCTATACTTAACAATACTATATGTGCACTTAAAATTTTCTTATGAGGATAAATTTCATGTCAAGTTTACTTACCTCAATAAAAACAAAACTAAGGAAAGCTAAAGGATCAGAAAAAAAGCAAACAAACATAATGTGAAGAAGAAAAACCTAACTGGTTTAGAATTTCCAGAAAGGCATCTTTGGATAGTGGATGGAGCATTGGATTGGGAGTCAGGAGATAGCCAAGGACTTGCTGTGTGACCTTAGGTAAGTCACTTCCCCTATCTGGGCCTTTATCTTCTTATCTGTAAAATGATGATTTAGACTAGCTTTCTTTAACACACTCAATGTGTGTGTTTGAGAAAATGTATGCTTTAAAGGTTTGCTATTGTCATTATCATTATTGTCATTATTATTACTACTCAAATGCTAAATTTCTGGAGTTTGCATTCCTTAGCCTCTATTAGTATCTTGATTTGGCCATTTTCTAAATTTGAACATCTCAGTGCACACCTTAGCCACTGGACTTGGCCAACTAGCAAGAGCCTGGTGTTACCACCCTCCCTTTAGTTCAGTGGTTTAGTTCAGTGTCCATAGTGTCAGTCCACAAAGCTGCCTGACAATAGCAAAATTTTAAACTGTAGAGTTGTGCAAATTACTAATTAGGCTTGTAAACATTCTCCATTTCACTTCTCTAATATTTTTTGGTCATGGAATTCTTCCCATTGTTACTCCTGAGGTCTGCGCCTGGTGCATAATTACACTTGGGCAGACCTGTTGTCTGTGCATCAGGCTGGCCACTCCCCTTCAGTGCCTTACTGTTTGCTTGCAATATGCCTTCTGAGGTTCTGATCACTCTCAGAGTACACAAGGCTTGGCATTTGCCAAAACTTGTTCCTTTCTCATTTATCAAAGAGCAGAATAGAATAGAGCAGAAAAGCAGAGCAGATGGTTGTGTGTGGGGGTGGGGGCGGGGGAGTTGATAATGAGAGGCAAATAGGACTAGTTATATTTTCTAAAAAGGCCTAGTGACATTACTTTTGTATCATGTACAAATGATTAAGGCCAGTCTCATGATGGGTTGGATGGTATATGTTTCTCTCTCTTACAGTTGCCTTTTCTCTATCTCACCACCTCCTGCCCCTCTAGCACAGTGTTACATGAAGCAGATACAAAAGGGATTTTTTAATGGTAATTCTCTGTGGGCCCAGTCTTACAGTTATGTTAAGTTTTTCAGATTTAGCAAATAAAAAAATCAAGAAGCCCAGTAAAATTGAACTTAAGATATACAATGAATAATGGTTAATGTAAGTATATCTAATGCAATATTTGGTACATACTTATACTAAAAAATCTGAAAATCATAATTAAGTGGACATTATTTTATGTAGCAACTCTAAATAAGGCAGAATAGATGATCACTTAGGTAGCATAAGTTCAAGACCTGAGAATTTTATTTACCCAATGATATTGCCCTTAGTGGCCTGGCTCCTTGCTTGAAATTCTTGCCATGTAGACATACCTTGTTTTATTGCACTACTTTATTGTGCTTAACAGATACTGTGTTTTTTACAAGACCCTCCATCAGCAAAAATATTACAACTTACTTTATTGCCATGGTCTGGAAGCGAACCCACAATATCTCTGAGTTATGCTTGTACCCAGTGTCCTTGAGTTAAGGCATTAGAAGCTTCTGTCAAAACATATGTATGATCCAGGAGAAGTTGTATTGAGCCATTAGTCAGTATTAATTCCCTAGCCCAAATTAGTTTCTCTGGGGGAATTCACTGATCATCTCATGAAGTTTTCATAAAATAATACAAAAACAAGTGAATTTAATTTGGGAGACAGGAAGATGGGAAAGGCTGGGAGCCAGGGTGGTTAGCCCAGAGTTAACCTCAAACACAAAAAAGATACCTATATGATAGGATTGAATAGATGTTGGGTACAGTCACAGACATCCAAAATACTTCCCCCACTTACAGCCACAATGCTTGATAGGTCACCACTAGTTTTCCCTTTGGGTTATCATTGCTTTCTCTCCAGACATCCTACCAGAAGAGAGACAGCCTTGTGTAATGAAGAGATTCCATATCTAAGAGTCAGACTTGAGTTCAAGTTCTAACTGCAACTCACCAGCAATGTGACAGGTTGGGCAAGAAAAAATATGTCCTCCCTTTTATGTCTTCACCTCTAGGACTATAAAAATTATTCTTGCCTTAGAAGTCTTACAGGATGGTGATGAATGAGTGAAGCACTATATGAAGAAGTGCTTTGAAAACACATACTGTCAAAATACTTTAGCAGTATTAAAATTCATGTTCTCTTGGGAAGGGTAGCACAGTCCTGGTTACATGGTATATTACATAACTATCCTTCCTGAGGGGAAGAGATGGACCCATAGGAAGGCTAGGGATATCAATGATGGTAGCTGCTATGGGGATAGTGTAGTGAAGTGGAAGGACCTAGGCAAAGCAAGCTGTGACTGCCTCCTCTGTACCGTCAAATAAATTTCCAGATCTAGCATTTTGCCAACAACTGACCCTATGGCATGAGTTCAGAGCAGGAAGGCAGGACTGGTGGGAGGAGGTAGGGAAGACTCCCTTGAAATACTGCGGGTGGCATTCACCAGCTCTCAAGGAAGAGCTCCAAGTTTGGGGGGCAGGTGGCCAGCAGAGGTTTTGAATCTACCAGAGGAAATTATCTTCCCTATTTGTGCCCAGGATAAGATCTCAGAGCCAGGGAATGTTTGTAAATGAACTCTCTCATTTAAATAAATCCCACTTAAATATTTATCAGATCATGAATATGCATATTTCTCTCTCAGTACTGGAAAGAGAACAGGCAACTAATTTTTAGATGGCACATAAATAATGTAAGGGGGGGGAAGGGATCTTTGTTTTGTGTTGACTGTGTATTTACAGCATCTCAAGCGGTCTTGAAATAATGAACTGCTTTTTCTCTTTCCTAGTCTCAGTGTGCACATGGAATTTCACCTTTCATGTTTTTAGGGTGCTTTGCACTCATTTGTATCCTCACAGAAGGATTTCTGAAAGCAAGGATGGTCATTTCAATTATTAGTGAGTTAGTTAGTCATAGCAACCCACATGTTATACTCTCATTAATTGGCTATCCCCAGGTCAGATTGAGACAGGAGAGGGCAGGGAGCAGAACTAGTCCTACATCCCCCAATTCAGAGGCTAAAAGGTGAAGGCCTGACAGGCACTTTTAAAAAAAGTAAATGTTTGTTCATGCTTCTATGTCTCTGGATCTAGTTTTTTTTAATCAAACAATAAATATAATTTTAAAAAATCATGCTAAGTTAAATAAGCCAGTCAGAAAAATACAAATATCATATGATCTCACATATATGTGGAATCTAATGAACAAAATAAACTGATAGAAAAATAGATCTAGAGGCATGGAAGCATGCAATAGACTGAGGAATCTCAGAGGGAAGGGCTGGGGGTGGGGGAGGGGACAGGAAGAGGTTAACCAAAGAATGTATAAGCATACTAGAGGCCTGGTGTATGAAAATTCATGCACTGAAGGGGGGAGATCCCTCAGCCCAGCCTGACCCCTCTCACAGTCCAGGAACCCTCAGGTATGGGAGGCAACCCAGAAATCAGGGGAAGGTGATGCCCCATCACACCTCTGCTGCTGCCACTGCCGGCAGTGCAAGCCTCGGCTGGCCTTGGTTACCTGAGCCTCGTGTGGCCCTAAATGCCTGGGGGGCTGAGGGTATTGAGGGACTCTGGAGGCAGGTGCAAGGCAAGGTCAGGCCTGCCTGGGGGCGGGCCTGGCCTTGCAATGTACCTGCCACCCCGGCAGGGCTGAGAGAACTGGGCACCGCTGTCTTGTGGCTGTGGGTGCCACCATATTTGAGAGTGGGGCAGTTGATTAGCATATCCCCTCCTTATTGGCTGTGGGCACTGCCATCTTTGCATCGGTGTGAGAGTCAATTAACATATTACCTCTTTATTAGATAGGATATGCATAATCCATGGACACAGACAATAGGGTGGTAAAGGCTTGGGGAGAGGGTGGGAGCATGGAGGGGGCCTTAATGGGAGGGAGGGGACATCTGTGAAACCTTCAACAACAAAGATAATAATAAAAAAAGCAAATGTCATAGAGGTGTGCAACTATTGTCCTCCCCAGCTGTAGAAGCCTTGACTTGGCTCTAGTCATCCAGCAGAATGCAAAGGAAAAGGGAACTGGACAATTTTGATAAAGGGAAGTTGGAACATGAGCAGGAAATGGAATACAGACTCATTATGTCTACTTCACCCTTCTATTTGGCTGATAACCTGTTGTGATTGAAGTCCAAGGTGTGAGCATGTGAAAGATGTTCCCTCTACTCCTGATCTGAGTTCTCTTTTCTGGATTCTGTGTCCTAACTGTCCTTTCACAGCTGTATTAGACATGCATTGCCTGCTTTCTATACTTCTCCCCACTATCAGTATGAGGAAGTGAAAGAGGACTGACATCTTGTTGCTCTAAAATATCTTTAAAAAATAACATCCTCTCCTTGTTAATAAGAGTGTTGAAAGTTCCTGTCAGTGTGTAGTAGAAAGAACACTTTACTTCAAGTTAGCGAACAGACATCTATTACCAGCTCCATTACTTATTAGGAGTGTGACATTAAGCAATTCACTTAACCTTTCCATGCCTCTACTTCCTCTTCTGTAAAATGAGGCTCATGACAGTACCTCCTTTGTAAATTGTTGTGAAGATTAAAGGAGATGATGCATTTAAAAGTATAGAACAGAACCTGGTACTTAGTGAGTGCCCAGTCAAGGGATGATATTAGTCTGAAAAACTGATTATGCATTAGCCCGCAGAATTCCCCCCAAAGCTAAAGTCTTTTATTGTCAATAAGAAAATAATATCTTGAGGTAAAATCATGTGCCAGTCTGGTGGAATGGAAAGATTTTTGGACTGAGTGTTAAGAAACTTGGGTTTTAATCCTGTTTTTTAAAAAATATATTTTATTGATTTTTTATAGAGAGAAAGGGAGAGGGATAGAGAGTTAGAAACATCGATGAGACAGAAATATCGATCAGCTGCCTCCTGCACACCTCGTACTGGGGAAGTGCCTGCAACCCAGGTACATGCCCTTGACCGGAATCGAACCTGGGACCTTTCAGTCTTCAAGCCGATGCTCTATCCACTGAGCCAAACCAGTTAGGGCTTAATCCTGTTTTGATACATATTAGCTATGTGACCTTGGACAAGTCACTTCCATTTTATGGGAATATAGATTTTTTTCATCTGTAAATCAGCAATGATACACCAGCACAACCGTTCTCATTGGGTATGAATGATGATAAAAGACAAGAAAAAGTGCTTGGAAGTATACAATGGTAGGTTTTCATTTGAACAGTCTAACCTAATAAAAGAGAAACATGCAAATTGACCACACCTCTGCTACACCCCAAGCCACGCCCACCAGCCAATCAGAGTGACTATATGCAAATTAACCCAACCAAGATGGCGGCCGGCAGCCTCGGAGCTGGAGCAAACAGGAAGCTTGGTTGCCCCAGCAAAGGAGGAAGCTAAGCTTCCTGCCTGCCTTGGCCAGCTGTGTCCTCCACTTTGTGGCCTCTGCTCAAGGCAACAAAGTTTCAATTATAGAAGATAAATAAATCCCAGATACCTGCTTCCAGCCAGCTTCGCTGGGAGCTTGGGTCACTGGGGACTGTGGCCAGCCTGCAAACAGCCATCACCCACTCATCCAGGCTAGCCAGGCACCCCAGCAGCAACCTCCATCCTGAAGGGGCTGTGGCCAGCCTGCAAACAGCCTTCAGCCCCTCACCCAGGATGGACAGGCACTCCAGGGGTACCCCTGCCTTGAAGGGACCATGGCCAGCCTGCAAACAGCCTTCAGCCCCTCATCCAGGATGGCCACACCCTCATGGGGTGAGGGTCCCCACTGGGGGGCTTGGCCAGCCTACAACAGTCATTAGCTCCTCTCCCAGGCTGGCCAGGCACCCAGAGGGGACCCCCCCCCACCCTGAAGGGACTGTGGCCAGCCTGCAAACAGCCATCAGCCACTCACCCAGGCTGACCAAGCACTCCAGCAAGACCCCCCTCCCTAAAGGGGGTGTGGCCAGCCTAAAAACAACCCTCAGTCCCTCACCCAGGCTGGCCAGGCACCCCAGTGGGGACCCCCAACCTGAAGAGGGTGTGGTCAGTCTGAAAACAGCCCTCATCCTTCACCCAGGCTGGCCAGGCACCCCAGCAGGATCCCCACCCTGATTCAGGACACCCTTCAGGGCAAACCAGCAGGTCCCCACCTGTACACCAGGCCTCTATCCTACATAATGAAAGAGTAATATACAAATTGACCTTAACAGCAGAATGACTGGAGATGACTGGTCACTGTGACACACACTGACCACCAGGGGGCAGATGCTCAATGCAGGAGCTGCCCCCTGGTGGTCAGTGCACTCCCACAGGGAGAGCTCTGCTCAGCCATAAGCCAAACTGATGGCTGCCATTACAGTGGTGGTGGTGGGAGCCTCTCCTGTCTCCTTAGCAGTGCTAAGGATGTCTGACTGCAGCTTAGGTCTGCTCCCTGCTGGCAAGTGGACATCCTCTGAGGGCTCCCGGGCTGCCAGAGGGATGTCTGATTGCCAGCTTAGGCTTGATGCCCCGGGGAGCAGACCTAAGCCAGCAGGTGGACATCCCCTGAGGGGTCCCAGAATGCAATAGGGCACAGGCTGGATTGAGGGAACCCCCCCCCAAGTGCACAAATTTTTGTGCACCAGGCCTCTACTATTAATTATAATGTTGATGTTAATTATAATTTCTTCAAATAAAAACCTACCATTTCAGTGGGTTCCAGATAAACTACATTTTTTAACTCTCTGACATTTGAAGTAAGATCATGAAAGCAAATTGTTTATGGAAGTATTTCTCTAATTTTGAGTGGAAACATTCAGAGAGCAATAAGGATGGGGGCTAGGAGCAGGAATCAGATCCACAGTTCTCTAAGTAGCTTATTAGCAGCTGTAATGAATTATGGGCTCAGTGAGAAGGTGCCTTTGCCTCCTATTTTTGTCTTTCTATGTCTTCTTCTAAGATGCCTTATTAAACTGAAGGGGGAAGCAGTACTTATAGAAACAGTGATCAGACATCCAGGATTTTCTGGGCCAGTCCAAATTTCATGTATCTTCTTTTTCTGATAGGGTTATTTGTGAAACTAGTAACTAAAGAGGTTTCATGATGATGATTTTGTAAAATTTTAATCGTTACTGTAAATAATAATAGCTACCTTTATCGGGTACATTTTTGTTTATCAAATACTGTGCTAAGTCATTCCACCATATCTCATTTAGTTTTGTAGGCATCTAATTAGGTAGATATTTTAACTATTTCCATTTTACAGATGCTCAGAGAGGTTTTGCCCAAGGTCACACAACTTTTGGTAGAACTGACATTGAAATCCTCAGGCCCGCCTTAGTAAAACCAGAAAAAAAGATAGAACACATTGTCAGACGTTGTGTCCTGTTTTCATGTTCAGAATGTACGGCCACATACCATAGAATCTTTAACATCTTTAAGGATATCACTTAAGATAAAGTGATGAGGAAGCTGGAGTTTGGGGGATGCTAACTAGAGATTTGAAGACCATTAGTGAGGGTAATAATCATATCTTATCTGTTCATATTTTAAGGCCATGAAAAGAATCCTTCCCACAAACTCACAAAATGACCAGAGATTCCCCCATGCTCTTCAACTGTAGTCCTTTCCTTTTGTTTCATAATCTTTGTAGTGAGTGGTGCACACACATAACTAGGTCCATCCACTCCTAGGTCAATGGCATCACAGAATGGCCCTCTGGGTGAAGGGAGACACTGGAAGGGAACTTGCAACTAGAGACATAGTCATTCCCTCCCCTTTCCCAGTATTTGTCAACATAAGCTAAACACATGTAAGACCATAAATTAAGCTTTGCTTCATGATTCTAGGATTCAATATGCATACTATAAATCCAAGAGAACCTAAAATGTGTTAGAGAAGACATATGCTCCACTTTCTGTCAGCTTATTAAAAATAAAAAAAATATATAGAGAGATTTTTGGTGGAGCTACTGGCTTCGGGATTTTCCAAAGATGTCATCTGTCCAGCTTAATTGCCCTTAGGCATTTCTATTTGCTTATGAATGAAAAGAATGTTATTTCCTGTTTTATTTTTTCTAGAACATGTGCCCAGTAGAACGACAAATTGCATTGGTCCAGCTTTTCTAATCACTCCCTTCCCTTTAGCAATGAGTTTTGCTTTAGTAGTATATGGGATTGATGGAGGCCTACCTATGAAGTTAGGTTATACAAAGCAAATGAACCCCCTCCTTCATCACCAGTATTGCTATTCCAAAGCAAGTCTTTCTTTTTTTTTTTGGCCTGAGGCTTTCTGCAATTGCCTAAAATGCAAAAATGTCTGAATAAGGTTGTGCATCAACAACCATTTCTATATCCATGTAATGTATATGAGTTTCCCAACTCATTTCCCAGGAACAGATTCCAATTCTGATAGAGAACCAAAACTAGCACATTGAAAAGATGAGCAGGGTGGCCCCAAGGTTCAGAAGAGACCAAATAGGGCAGCTAAAGATCTTTATTCTGTGTCTCAGTCATCACCCCTTTTCTGTGACCCTAGTATGAGCATAATAATGGCTAACACATATAGAATGCTAATTAGGTACCAAGAACTATTCTAGTTGCCTTTCACATCTGCACATAATCTTATAAATTAGGTACAATTATTATCTCACTTTAAGGGTAAGAAAGCAGACATGCATCCCAGAACCTAGTGCCCGTGGTCATTCTTGCTTGTTATGGTATGGCCCAGGGAATATATTATAGGGGCCACTGGTTTGATTAGCATTTGTGGTGTATTTCCACTTAACACAGGTTGATTGTTACTTGTTGACTTGCGAATTGATGTGAGAAATGTATAGAACTGGCTGGATCCTCTGGGTGGGTGAGTACATGAAGAATGTGGAAAGGTATATAAACTCTTTCAATTCTTTTGGATAGTCTTATAGAAAGCACTGTGCCTCTGTGGGCATATGGAATGAGCCTGTCTTCTTGCATCTTAACCACCTATCTGCAGAGCAGTTCTTTTAGCTTTAGGCAATTGCTCAGTCATACTCAGCATTTGAATTTAGCTTATGTCACTCTTCTTTATTCCCATGATATAGGGTACAAAGTATATTACTTTCATAATGTAGATAAAACAATTAAAACAGTAGAAAAGGCTTAATAAGATAATCTGTGACTAGCCTTTAAATTATTACAATAGCACATTTTAAGTAAAATTATACATCAGGAGACTCACCAACTTGACAAAATATGAGGCCAACCCATTTTTCAGAACCTGGAATTTCTGACTTAAGAACTTTGAAGTTCTTTCTAGCTTGACATGTCTGAGGTATTTTTTATTGTTGTTGTTACTCTTCAGCACTGTGCTAGATGGCTAAAATTGATGGGACAAAATAATCATTTAGATAAGCCTTAGTCCTTACTCATGAAAGTTACCACCTTATTGATGAGCTGTTATTGGAAAGAGTAAAAATATAGAAGAAAACAGCTAGTTTTAGTAAATAATATTGTACTGCTTCATGCCATACTGTGACAAATGGAAACCAATTATTCTTTCTCCAGGATTTTCAGGATAAATACATATACCACTAAGAGCTTCCCAGAAGAGAAAGAGACCTTACTAATCTTTAGAAGACTTTGAATGCTTCTGTCTAATACTTCCGTAGTTTGATTGTTGAAACCTGAAAATTTTATAGTTTATGCAATTCTTTTGACTTTCTCAAGCAATATAAAGCCTCATATCAAATCTCTGTCCCAAAAATTATCAGGCTAATGATGCTTATTAATGATTATCTTCATTCCTGATTTGTGTATGCCAGTCGTTATGGTTTCGGAAACAAGGCTGGTCATTATAAGATCGGCAAAGTTTATTCAGGGTCCCTCTCTTTTCTTCTGTGCCCCCCTAACCCATTTCTATTTCTCCATATAATTATTTTGTATCCTACTTCTGTTAGTTCCTCAAAGAGTACTTCCTGTCCTTTGGGAATTTATAGTTGAAGGGATATCTTTAAAGATCCATTTTCCTGGGGTACCTCACTTTATTCTCTTGCTCAGCCAAGCCTAAGTAGGATATTTGTTATGAAAAGGCACTATTTCATTTCTTATAGAAATGCTCTTTGGATTGTCTGTACCTGGCTCATTTCATCTGGTACGAATAACTGAGAACTGACTACAACAGCTCTCGTGTCACTTTTCATTCTTGTCACATTGCCTACACAGACATTTTGAAATAATTTGCATTAATTACTTTTTTCACTGGGAGCTGTGGAAATTAATATCACACTATTCTTGTCTTTAGATAATTCATGTGGCTTTCTAAATACCATTGGTTGGTAGGAAATAGTATAGTATTTGCACCTTAGCTTTTGAGATTCCTCAAATGTTAGTTTTCCTTCCAAGTTGGTTGAACCAGGAAAGTTGTATCTTTTGTAAGGAGCTTGGGTCACAGAAAGACTTAAAAGCAGGGTTATCCTAATGTATAGGAGGTAGGTGAACATCAAATATATGATCTGGGGACACAATCTACCCAAATCTATCTCCTTCATCAGCACCTCAAGGCCTTTGAAATCCCCCATTTTGTTTTAGTTAAGGTTGTCATTTACTCATTCCTTTGTTAAATTTACAAATAATAATAATCCAGGCACTTGTATTATACCCAGCAATTAGATAACCATAATACTATAGTATAATCAGAGGCATATACAAAGTACTATGAGGACATAGAGCAGGCAATGGTGGACACCTAGGCCTGGGGCAGTGAAAATTTGAGTAGAGTTTTTTTGTTTTGTTTTGTTTTTTTTTTTTTTTTTATATTTTATTGAGTTCTTACAGAGAGGAAGGGAGAGGGATAGAGAGTTAGAAACATCGATGAGAGAGAAACATCAATCAGCTGCCTCCTGCACACCTCCCACTGGGTATGTGCCCACAACCAAGGTACATGCCCTTGACCAGAATCGAACCTGGGACCTTTTAATCGGCAGGCGGACACTTTATCCACAGAGCCAAACCAGTTAGGGCTTGAATAGAGTTTTAAAGGATATATCATTTACCAGACAGAGAATGTGTATGTTTGTGAGGGGGGTGAAGTGAAATGAGGGGCCCGAGTATAAGAAAGTTGGAACAAAGGTATGTGCAAAGGTATGGAGGCAATAAATAAATAAAACTCACTATATGTGACATATTAAAAGTTGTGTAGTTCCATATGGTGAGAGTATAGAGCACTAGTAAGTGAGGGATGGGAGGAGACAAGGCTAGGAAAACAGGTGGGAGTTTAGTTGGATCATATATGACCTTCTGTGCCATGCTGAGAAGCTAGGGCATGATCCTAGGATTGGCACCACTGAAAGCTTTTAGGTAAGTGAGTGACATGATAAGAAGATTGTTGTCTGATACCAATAGAGGGCGTGAGGGAGATTGGTTAGGAGGATCAGGGAGATTGGTTAGGAGGATGGTACAGGAGGTGATAGCAGCCTGAAATTGAGTCAGTGATGGTAGAAATGTAGAATAGGGTTCTTGGTGATGAGATGTGAAAAATCTGAGGAACAGAAAGGCTTTGTGACTTGCCCAGGATCACACAGCTACTTAGTAGCAGAGGTGGGCATGAATCTGAGGTTATGGTTTTATGATATTTTTTCTTCAACTTCCTTAACTGGGCCAATCGCTTCTCACAACAGGGTGTTCTTGGTGTGTGGTTGGAGGCTCTGATTACATGAAAAGAAAAAGAATGTTCCTGGAGAACTTTCTTCTATTTCTCAGCATTCTTATCCACCTCCTAGATGCATAGTGGACTCCTGAGATTGTTTTTAAAAATTTGAAGTATGGAACATTAATATTCTATGTGGCTATTTGCCCACAAGAAGGCTAATATGCCCCATATGCAATTTGTGTTAATCTCAGGTTAAAGAAATCTCCAAACATCTCTTTCCCTTAATAACTCACTATGAGTCTGTCATCCATGAATTCATCTAAGCCTTTATTTAGGGGGAGGGAGAAGCTGTTTATATTTTCAGTCTAATCTACCACTTAGTTTAATGAGTTCCATATGTTTCCTTCATTTTCTACCTGCTGTGAGAAGTCGGGCTTCCTTTAATTGTCCTAACCTCACCTCTATGGGCTATATGCTAGTAACAAACATACACTCACCTACACATACATTTGACTTAGAAGGGAAAATGACTCCATTATTAATTGTTATCTTTATTCACAAGCATATTAAAAATTCAAATAAAAGTAAGCTGAAGTAACGCAATTAAAAATGAACACAGTGGCAGCTAATTACCTCAAGGAGAAGGATATAAATCTTTGACAAAACGGATGGAGGCCTGTGATGCAGGAATTGGTGGAAATATATGAGAGACCTGCTATCGCATCAGTGCCTGGCACTGCCTGCCTGTGGTGCAGTTAAAGCACCCTCTAAAAGTTCAGTGTGGCCCAGCGAACATAACCTGCCAGACTCCTCGCCTGACATGATCTTAATTAGCCTCTGTTCTACTGCAGAGAAAGCCCGCTGAGGCAGTTAGCACAGAGAATTAATCAGATCGTTTGTGGAGTCGACAAAGCAGGACAGCAGCCGACACTGGCAACTTATTGATTGGAAAGGATCCAGGAAGACTGGGAGTGATTTAGTCTATATTTGTGCCCCTTCTTTTCACCTGAATGAAGATGCTCTACAGAGACTGTAGTGGGAGGGTAAGGGTGGGCTAAGTGAGCTGTGCTCCACCTTAACCTCACCCCCTCTCTCCTCCCCAGTCATATTCTGTCTCCTTCTGGTCAATACACATTTCTGCTAAGGCATCATGTGTAGCCATACTGATGCCAAACAATGTATTCTACTGCAAGAGAGAGAGCACTGTTGATTTTGTTGAAAATTGCACTTTTGCTACAGGATTAGTTGGGAAAATAGAATTTTGCCAGTATTTCCCTCCCTCCCTTTGTTTACTGCCTATTTTCAACAGCTCTGTAATTGCTTTCCACTTAGTAAAAGGAACATCGTTCCTTTTTTGGTTTTTCTTTTAATTGTGTTTCTTACCTTGAGGTTTGACGTTGGTTGATGGGAATGCCGTGTTGTTTTGGTTCAAGATGCCAACTTGGCCTTAGCAATCAAGACAAGATCATTACTAAGGGAGACAGTTGGGTGGTGGGCTCAGAAAAATGTGTGACTTCTTCCACACAGCCTTCCCTGATAATTCCAGTATGCCTATTGTGAACTCTCTATTATTTGGAGCCCCACGGTACCTCAAATCTGTATTACACAATCTAGCTCTTGTCTTATGCCTTTTTTGTACTTATCTTTTCTTCATGTACATTAATCATTTTCTCTCTGACCATAATGTAAATTCATATTAATTAAAGGCTCTACCTCCTATTGGACATAGCTCTTAACACCAATCTAGGCACAATATGAGACACTCAATAAAAGCCAGATTGGTTCAATAACGATCTCTTGAGGAGTTTTTGCAGCCATTAGTCCTTTGACTCTGTCACACCTTGCCACTATTAATATTTTGTCCCAGATAAATCTTTGATTGGGAGGAGCCTACTGTCCTATGCACCATAGGATATTTTGTAGCATTCCTGGCTTTTTTATACACTACTAAAATATCTCCAGACATGGCCATATGTCCCCAGTAAGGGGGGGAAATCACCTACCTTACCCATTAATGACCACTGTGAGATAAAATTATTGAGCACTTTTTTGTGTTCAGCTGGTGCAAAAGGATTACATGAATCCTTTTGTCTCACTTCCACAATGCTGCTCTAGCTTTAATTATTGTCTCAAGGGGCTCCAGGGGGAAAAAAATCTCAAAGTCATAGTTGCAGGTCCACATCACGATATGTCCCTTTCCTGAGGAACATTTAGAAGAGCCTTCTCAAGGACCTCTCAAGCTCAACCCAGAATTTATAGACTATATCAGCTAACCCTTAATGGTGCAAGGACTACTTATTCAATGAAAACTACATATCCAGCTTAGTGAGGGTTAATTCCTCAAGGAGCTCTGATGAAAAGCAATGAAAGGTTAGAGCAAAAGTAACCCTGCCAGCTGTCACCGTTTTTTCAGAGATGTGAATAGCATTTCATGCATAGTGTGTGTGTATGGGGGGGGGGGGGGGGAGAGAGAGAGAGAGAGAGAGAGAGAGAGAGAGAGAGAGAGAGCTGTTTATTTTGCTCATTTGATGGCATTTTAGCCCAGGAAGCAGAATTTCTAGCTAGCGCACTGAAGTGTCATTTCTACCTTATAATCAGACCAGCTGTCTTGCAAACAATGCCATTGGTCACAAGAGGGACATGGCAAAGAAAGGTGCATAAACCAATGCAAATTTGTCCTTGTTTGGGGGAGGATGATGACTCAAAGCACATCTCCTGCCTGTGACACCCTCTCTGAATATGAAGGACAACCCAAGAAAGAAAATTTGACATTTTAGCTTGGTGTTTTTCTGGGGAGGAATGTATCTCTCTGGCTGTGAAGTCAATTCCACCTCAAATTCACTGCCACCAAGGAGTTAACAATACATTAAAATTAGTCATGTTATTTGGTGAAGACATATTCTACTTATAGAAAATACCTTTATGGGAAAACTGCCTTTTTGAGCTGAAAATATTACAGTAAACAGAATCTAATCACAGCGAAGCCTTTTTCAGTTTTGCATGACAGCTGTAAAATATGACAGTATTTATTAATAGTTGCTGCAGTCTAATCTGCAGCATTGGAGAGCTACAGAAAAATATGTTAAGCTACTGAGAGAACAATTTCCACAGTAACTAATATTCAGCTTTTGAAAGGATAGTTTAATATCTTGCAGTCCCCCCTCACCCCCGCCCACTGATGATCCAACCCAGGAACAAGCTACAAAGCTAATAACCTTTGTGGAGAGGAAGTGTTTAAATGATAATTTATTTCAAGAGCTGACAACAAATTGCTTGGCATTCTTTCTTTATGCCCCAAAGCAGTCAAAGATGTGCAAATCGAAGTATTAAAAATATGACAGCTTTAGTATTTTCATTTTCAATGAAATTCTCATTACAGACATATGTACAGTCTTTTATTCACAATCCAGTCCAAATAGTCATTCACTATTATTATTGTGTAGGGTCTCACAATGCTCTCATAGTTGAACACTCATCACAATAGATTAGGCAGTTGCAGAAACTACCAAATGTCTCAGGTACTGTCAATGCTTATTATTGCTGCTCAAACAGGGAAATTTAGTAGCTGTCTCTCACAGGTTAATGTGCTCTCTGGGCCTTCCTAATTTATTCAGATGTAAAAAGTAGTTTGAATTTTAACAAAAACGTAGCTTCACTTTTCCCAGAAGGCAGATGGACATGACTAGAAGTAGAGACATCTGTTACCTTTGCACATCCTTTAACCAATTCTTAAAGTGAACTAGAAAAAAAAATCCACAGATGGTCTTTTTGTTTTTTTAACAGAAAGGTACCTGCTACTTTTCCTTTTAAGTTGCTGCCATGTAACCATAGCAGTGCCTATCACTGGCCTCTTCTTGCTTTCTACTTTAAAAAAATATTCTATTGATTTTTACAGAGAGGAAGGGAGAAGGATAGAGAGTTAGAAACATCGATGAGAGAGAAACATCAATCAGCTACCTCATGCACACGCCCTACCCCGCAACGAAGGTACATGCCCTTGACAGGAATCAAACCTGGGACCTTTGAGTCTGCAGGCCGATGCTCTATCCACTGAGCCAAACCAGTCAGGGCACTTTCTACTTCTTCAACTAAAACAGCCCCTTAGTGATGAGGACCTGCAGCTTCTTATCTTTCCAGGCTCTGGATGCTGTCTCTGCTCCAGAGAGAAACCTATGAGTTCCCTTCACCTTGGAGTCAGGTCCCCACTATAAGCACTCCATGAGGGTGCACATTAGCAAACCAACATGTCTGGCCACATTTGCTACTTATGCTAGCCATCTGCCCCTTCACCTGGAGTTTTCACCTGCTGCCTATCTGGATCCCTGGACTCTGGGACCACAAGCTCTTGTGTTCATTTGTGGATATCAGGGTTTAAGAAGTAAATTGACAACTGCATTGCATCCATAGGAAGACAACTAGGACAGTGAGGTTCCAGGTACTAGATCCTTTGAGTAATGGCTGAAGGAAAGACTAAGGGATGAAGCAATGACAGTTTTTAAATTTAAAAGTGTGGGAGGCAGCACGTCAACCTAGTGAACAACATGCATAGACTGTGAAATGTGGCAGGCCTGGGTTGAAATTCTGGTTTCTTACTTTGGCACAATAAGCTGTGTGAACCTAGGAGCTATCGTTTAACCTTTTTTTGCCTTGGTTTTCTCAGTTATGAAGATGGAGCGATGCCATGAGGATTAAATGTGAGAATCCATAAACTCAGGGCCTAGTGTGCAATAGGTGCTTAAGAAGTGGCAGCTACTTTTATCTAAGTTGATAAAATGATGATAAAAGGGATTTATTTGTGTCACTGATTAGTATTGGTGTGTGTGTGTGTGTGTGTGTGTGTGTGTGTGTGTGTAAAGGGAGAGGGAGGGAGGGTGATAGAGAGAGAAAGACAAAGACGAGAGAGATTCTGTGCTTTATTTTGGAAAGTACAACTTAATTAAGGAATGAAGCCATGTTATGTAAGTAGGTGGTAAATGGCGACATGCAGGAAGGTGTGAGGAATTGAAGCTCTGCTTGTCTCTCAGTAAAGTCCAGCCAATCTGAAAACATTAGCAGTAATCTGAGGAAAGGCCCCATTTTCTTTGTCTTAAGGAACCTATTATACCAGTTGGGATCTTCCAACAGTTTTCCACCTTCATATCTATCCGGCAACACTTTAATCTTTTCACAAGGTGCCTACCTCAAAGAATGAAAATGTCATTGATGGATGGGGGGACAGTTGAGTTAAAATTTAATTTTTTTCCAGGCCTCTGAGATAAATCACTGTTCCAGTATCAGGATTGTTAACTCTTCAAAGGCAGGACTTAATTTTGCTTCTCTCAACACTGCCTAGCTAGCACTAGGAGATGCCCAATACATTGCTTATTGACTGACAGACTACTTGTTGGCACTGCCCATTTTCCTGCCACAACCTCCTAGAGCAAATAGAATGGTCTGTTAGAAGGCTGTTGACTTTCAGAGAGTTACTTGGGAACTAAGTAAGGAGTTTCAGGTTGAGAATGGGAAACAGCAGGAGTTTATTGAACACTAGCAAGAAGGTGGGGAGTAGTTGCCTCAAAGGGCACTTAGAGCTATTATTTCATTATCTAATCTGAGAGCCACAGCCTGGGCCAGATTCTTTCATCTCTGTGGGCTGTGCCCATTGAAGCCAAAGAGAGTTGTCAAGTGCATGAGAGAGTCTGGCTGCAGTTCTCAAGTATCTTGCTGTTCCGGGGGGGTGGGGGGAGGGGGGGAATGTTAGTACCACAGAGAATTAGGTCACTTGCACCCAAAAGATAGGTCTAATAGGAAACTGGAAGAGGTGACCACCTCTCTGGCATGACTTTAGGACTTTCAATATAGGAAGGTATGCAAAGCAAAGGACTTCTAAACAGGACTTACGGTGCCTGGGATCCCAGAACTAGAAGGCCCACATTGGATTAGGGTTTTATTTCACAGAAGGCCTTTAGCTGAATTGAAATTCTTCCTTGGACACACTAACACATCAAGTCACTAACAGCCATAAAGAAATTAGCATGAGTAACTTGTTAAGTTGAACTGTGTCACTAGCAGAGAAAGACTATTAATCAGCGGAATCAAAATGTAGGACAGGAAAATTTTTATAGAGGTATGAAGGCAAGTTGGGTCAGAGATGTTGAGGCGGGCAAATCCAGGCAGGGCAGGCGTCAACAAGTGCCAATAAAAATAAGGACTGTCAATAAACAGGAGAGGGTGCAGAGGAGGTAGAGATCACACTTAGTCAACCTCATAGTTTTTCCAAGAACTGACTTTTCATGTAATAGCACAAAGAGCATAATTTTGAATTTTGTATTAATGAACCAAGGTAGTAACTTAAGTAACTAAGCAAAGTGATGACCTATAAGTACAAATTAGACTTTTTCTCTGTAGACAGAAATCAAAGTGTAAACAACACAACCTTGAAGTCCACTCAATGTTTTATAATTTCAAATGTTATATTGCCTTGATTGTGCTATAAATCTTTAAATGACCTCAAATGTTTAACCCATTCCTCAGCTCCTCACTCATCTCTGCCCTTATATAGTGAGTTACATCATTTGTATATTTAGCTTATTTGAATGTAATTATAGGTGTTCCCTTCTGTCTTCCTCTGTCTCCCATTTCTCTCTTAAGTAATTCAAAATATTCTAAAATTGAATTTTGTAGTTATAATTTCTCCCCATAATATTTATTACTAAAGCAATATATGATCATTGTAGAAAATGAGAATATACAGAATAGACACTTTATTGAATATTTTAAAGAACTGTATTACATGATTTGATTTATAAATTGAATTCTCTCTCTTCCTTTCCTTCTTTCTTCCTTCTCTCCATACCTCCCTTACCTTCTTTGATTTTATGTCTCTTTCTTTCAGCCCAACATTGATAAAAAAAAACATGGCTTATTCAATAATGGAGTTGGGAAAACACTAAGTATGTATCTACATCTGTGCTATGTACCAGGGTGGGAACAAACATAAATTTAGGGACCAACCAATTATTCTCCTGCTGGAGAGAAGGGCTTAGGAAGGTATGTAGCAGACCTAATGAAATAGTAATGGAAAGCCAAGTGAATGACATGGACAAAAGGATTCTGTGAGTGGTTAGAGGCAGGCAAGATCTCTGCTCCTCAAAATGTTTCTCCTCCTGCCTAATCACTTCAGTAAATAGCATCACCATCTAACCCAGTCCTCAAGCCAAAGCTTACTAGTCATCCTTCCTCTCTCTCATATCCCACAGTCAAACTGTCCCAAGTTCTGCCGATTCCAGGTTCAAAATGTATTTCAGTTTCATTCACTTTTTTCTATCTCTAGTCTAGTCTAAGATGCCTTCATTTTTTTTTCACCTAGATGACCACAATGACCTTTTAGTTAGTTTTCCTTCCTTCACTCTTGCACCTCACTCCATTCGCTATAGAATTTAAATGAGATCATATAACTCCTCTGCTCAGAATCCTACAATGACTTCTCATTGCAGTTAGAATAAAGTCCATACTCCTTACCATGGCTCCCATCCATATTCCATGGCGATGATCAGGCTCCTCTCTACCTCTACAGTCTCATCTCAGGCCACTCTCGACCTCATCACTGCACTTTAATCATACCTGTCTTCTTTCACTTACTCAAAAGTGCCAAACTTTTTCCTGCCACAGGGCCTTTGCACTTCCCAACTTTACTCCTTGAATCTCTTTCCCTCTAATTCTCACATGGTTGGCTTCTTCTAATCCTTTAATTCTTGGTTTAATTGTTCCTTCTCAGTGAAACCATCACTGAGATCCTCTTGTCCATTACTGCTTTTTTGTTTCCTTTATAGCACTTTATCTAAACGTGTGATTATTTTGTTGGCTTACATGTTTTTTTTCCCTCCTTCATTAGAATGTAAACTTTATGATGGCAGGAAAAATGTCTATCGTGTTCATCATTGTAACCTTAGCACCTACTGAGTGAATGAATGAATCACTAGGCTGAAGTGGTCAGGAGAGGCCACCTTAGAGAGAAAGAGCTTGAAGTGAAATTTGAAAAATGGAAGTATAGGCAGAATTTTCATTATCAAGATTAAGAAAAGAATTCAAGGTAGTAGTAAAAGTGAAGTTGTGAGGAAAACATGGTTCTGGCACATTTGGGCAACAGTATAAAATGAAAGCTGCCTGCAGGGGAAGGTTCTCATTAGATAACACAGGAACAACAGGTTTGTTACTTGGTTGAGGTATAATGATGTTGAGTCTTAAATAGTATACTATTTTTTTTTCCTTTCCATGTGGGCAATAGAAGCTATTGAAAACTTTGGAACAGGGTCATGGTGTAGTGTTTTAAGAAGGATTTCCAAGGAGGAAATTATTATAAAAGTTTATGGAAATGCCCTAACTTGTTTGGCTCTGTGGATAGAAAATTGGCCTGCAGACTGAAAGGTCCCAGGTTCAATTCCGGTCAAGGGCTTGTACCTTGGTTGCGGGCACATCCCCAGTGGGAGGTGTGCAGGAGGCCGGTGATCGATGTTTCCAATGTTTCTCTCTCATCGATGTTTCTAACCCTCTATCCCTCTCCCTTCCTCTCTGTAAAACATCAATAAAATATATTTTTAAAAAGTTTATAGAAAGTATTTCTTAAGCAGAACAGATTTGTCCCACCAGTAAAATGGCTATAGAAGAAAAAATATTAACACACATGAGTCAGAAAGGTTTCTTTTGGCTCCAAGACACTAGAATTGTCTAAGGTATTCACTGAGATGATTTGAAAAAAAAATATGCAGGGATAAGAAATATACATAGATGAACTTTTGCTTCCTTTTCTGTAATAGAGAGCTAGTGAGCAAAGAAGGGTCAAGGGAGATAAAGAGAAAATACACAAACTTTATCTCCTGCATTTGAATAAATGGGAGGTTACAGTATTAGTAGAACTGATATTTAGTTTCAAAAAAGTTTCAGGAGAGACTCTTCCTGATTTATAAACTTTAGTTCTGAAAATTAGATTGTTATGGCTAGATTATAGTGGATACAGTTTATGGAAATAGGCTAACTCATCCATAGTGCTTGAAAGAAATGAAATGCATTACGATTTATCAAATTGTGAAATAGAATGTTCAAATTCTTTTGGTACCCTAATCAGGCAAGGCTCTGTAGGAACACATCACACTCTTTCCTGATTCCACCCTTTGTTCATGCTCTTTTCCTATTCTCAGAACCTCTTCCTCTCTTTTCTTGCTATCCACAACTTACCTATCCTTCTAGCTCCTCTAGTCAGCCTTCTCTGAAATCTGCTTTCCTGGAGTGCTAGCTTTTCACAATTCTTACAGTAATCTGAGACTGCAGTATAGCATTCAATTTGGTACTGTTCTGTGTTTTTCATGAATTGTTTCATAAATGTTCTTTTCTGTCTACTCCTATTGGAACTATATTATGTAAACATCTATCACAAGATTGAATATACCATTGTGGGTTGATAACAGCTTGTAGAATTGGTTGACTAATGAATAATTTATGTTAGGATTAGTAGCAAGATATAAAGTGTCATGTGTCTATTATACTATCTCAAAATAGTCATAGAATATTACATTAAGAAGGAACACACCTTTGGTGAGGAGACCAAGACCAAGAGAGTTTCAATGAGTTGGTCAAGATCAGAGAGCTAGCTAGTGGTAAAACTTAGACTGTAACCCTAGTCTCTGCTTCAGATTCATGAAATTTGCTAATTTTGGAGGCATGTACCACAGGCAAATACAGTTCTTAGTATTTCCTGACAGGGTTTGATGGCACATAAAAATGAATGAAGTGAAAAGTGCTCTGGGTTCCCCAAAACAAAATTATCCTTCAAGTTAAATTATCTAGAAGAATATCTTTTCCAGGTACTCCTAAGGCAAGCAGGCCTTCCATTTGCTCCTTCCTTCTCTGAGTCCAAAAACCTGGAGTCAGAGAGAACAATTCCCAGGCTATAATAAGGGTTACAGGCAAATGAAGTAACTTTGTCATTTGGAATCTCATGGTGATAAGATTTTCTGGTTTTACTGAGAAACCCCTCAAAGATAACTGAGGTTTAGAGAAGTCTGTTTAGCTGAATTATATATGCACCTAATTGTATACTATTTAAGATCAGATCCCTAATTTCTAAGACTGTTTCAATGCAATGTGTCCTCAACATATTACCTCACTATTAAAAAAATACATTTCCAAAACCCAGATTAGCCAATCTCCACTCATTTCCATCAGATCATTGTTGAGGCTCTATAATCTGAACAACTAATGTGATCTGATGGAACAAGCCCTGGATGCAGGAAATATTAACACCAGTCTCAGTTCTGTGGTTAAGCTGTTGTATGAAAAAGCGCTTTTTCTCACATTTATCTGATCGTGAATAAGATGGAATGAGTATATAAAAAATGAAAAAAAAGCACTTTTTCTCTTTGAGCTCTAGTTTTCTCATCTATGAAATGGGGTCAATTATAGTCTTTGATAGGATTAATTATCCTTAACTTTCCAGCTCAGGACTCTCTCTATTTTAGACTAAGCTGCTTTAACTTTGTGAATTTTAGTCCAGGAAAAAAATTTTTTGGAGGAGGGGCTCTTTTTCAACCAGGAGCGTACCCCTAACCCCTTTTCAGAGTCAGGGGTAAGAGGACATATATAGTTTGAAAATTAGATTCTAAAGTTACCATTGCTTCAAATTTTTGGTGTTAATGTTCAATTCATTTTGAATTTTAAATATATTTTTAAAAGAGTATTAGATTTTAGTTCATGTAAAAGGGAACAAACATGAGTTGAAGAAGGTTAAACACCAAAGTTAATATGAATATTAACAATATGAATATTCAAATAAGAGAGCAGATGCCTCTTCTTACCTCTTTCTGTGTCATAGAGATACACAAACTTCTCCCACTTGTAGTGACCCAGAAGACTCAGAATAGCTCCCTTCAAGGCTGGGCGCATCTGGATGACAAACTGCACATCTGCATCAGTGGGGAAGCTGGGTGTGACAAAAGACGTGTGCAGGGCCCCACAGAAGGAGGTCAGAGTGTTCATTGACATCTGGTCATAGAATCCAAAGATGGCATACACCCCTCTCGAGAACTGGGAGCAGACTGCAATGAGAAAAAAGAGAAATTTCAATAGCACCATGGTTCCTTGCTATAACTTACAGGGTTGAAAATACAATGTACAGTTAGGCTTTGGCTCTAAATGACATGCCTCAAAAAACAAAAACAAAAACAAAAAACAAACAAACCCAAGATCTCTGAAATCTCTATACTCTCTTAAAAGTTCAGTTGCACAGCAGAAGAGTAAGAAAGGGAAGAATTTATTTGATTGAGTTGAATATTCTCTCTCTCTCTCTCTCTCTCTCTCTCTCTCTCTCTCTCTCTCTCTCTCTCATCAAAACATCAATCAGTTGCCTCCCTTACATGCCCTGATCAAACTTGTGCCTAGGTATGTGCCCTGACTGGGAATCAAACCCACAACCCTTTATTGCAGGGCATGATATTCCAGCCAGCTGAGCCACCTGGCCAGGGCCAGTTGCATGTACTTTATATCTACCATAAGAAGGAAACTAAGAAAATGTGGAAAGAGGTGAAGGTTGTTTTACCCTCTTTTAGCAATCCTCACAGCTAACCTCCAAGGAACTTGCGTTGTCCTCATACTTACACCATAGCTACCTAGAGACCTCATAGTATATACTCCCATCAAGGCACTATTATCTTGTGTCTTACCCTTTCATTGCATTTTCTACTACATGACAATTATGACTAATGATTTAGTCAGACAAACTGCTGATGTATCTGCTAGGAAATGTGTTGATCCTCTTAGGTCACATAATGATTTAATTATAGTTATATTATGACTAATACCCTTAATTTAAGTTCCTGATACAGAGGATTTTAGATTCTGGGCAGGTCATTGTGAAGACTGGCTTTCAGTGCCCAGTGAATCATATGAGGTAGGTGGACCTATTCTGCCCATGTGTAATTGGCAAATGCTATCTTGATCCTTTTGCATTTGTCTTCTAGATTTATTAGCCCACATATAGAGCTTTCATATCCTCTTTATGATTGTGGTCAACTTTACTTCATTTCAAAGTGTACCATACCGCCATCTCTTCCCTCTTCTAGCCCAGATGAGCTTAAAAAAATGTGAACCAATTTCAATATTAGCTTAAGTAGAACATAATTAGCAAAGCGAAATCAACTACAACAACACCATGCGGTGCATTCCCAAACCAAGTGAAAATGATCTTTAGATTATCTGCACTACTGCTTCTTTCTATTCATGTGAAGCAGACAGAGCAGACAGCTGATAACATGGTGTGATTTAAGGGGTTCTGCATGGTCTCCCTTATCTACTAAAAAGCTACGGTTAAGCTTACTTCTTCAGGTTTAGGGGTTGAAAAAAGCCTGTGGCTTGCAAGGAGGACTCAACAGAATCTTTAAAACCCACTAGCATATTAGGATGAAATAATGTCTGATTAAATGCTAGGATGAATGGTAAAGCAGATAGGTAAATTTTGATGGGGATGGGTGGGTCAGAGAAGAGAATATAGAGAATCTGAAGGCCTCCTTGAGGGGAGAAACAATTAAGCCGGTGTGCACCAAAAGAAGGAAGGTAGGATAAAGGCAAATGGAAAACCAATTTATTTCTTGACCTCCTTGTGAGAATCAAAGACTTCTCAGTATATGTGGTATCTTGCTTTCTATGCACTCCACTTAAACTTATATTGATTAGGTATGCTTCCTTTTATCAGCCAAACTCATTAGTCATTGGCTTGAGGGTCGCATTTCAAACATGACTATCAGTAACTGAAGTATTTGCATCACAGAAGATAATGGCCTCTAACTTGAGGAATTCTAGGTGACCCCCCAAAACACTTGCACAAAAATATTTATATTAAAAGGAGAAAGGCAACTGGAGAATGAATCTGGGGCCCCTCACAAAGGAATATTCAGAAACAAAAAGAAAGTGGCTAGATGCCACTTTGCCTTGGTCATCACCAAAAGAGATACTAGGGAGAGCCCCATTCCCAAATTCACCCTATAAATGGAGAGTTTTGCAGTACTAGGTCAAACCTTGACCAGCTCACATAATGTTCTGTATAAAATTGACAATAATAACAGTCACAGAGTGCTTAGTAAGTATCAGGCATTGTGCTAAGTGCTATACAAATATTATCTCATTTGATATTTCCAACAACCTCATGAGGTAGTGCTATTATTTCTATATTTTTTAAAAAATATATTTTATTGATTTTTTACAGAGAGGAAGGGAGATAGAGAGAGAGTTAGAAACATCAATGAGAGAGAAACATCAATCAGCTGCCTCCTGCACACCTCCCACTGGGGATGTGCCCACAACCAAGGTACATGCCCTTGACCGGACTCGAACCTGGGACCTTTCAGTCTGCAGGCTGACGCTCTATCCACTGAGCCAAACTGGTTAGGCCTATTATTTCTATTTCATAGTTAAAAATTCTGAGACAAAAAATATTCTATCTCTTGTGTGGAGAATCCAGGATTTGAACCTGAGTCTGCCTGACTCACACTTCTTGGGTCCCAAAACCAATAATGAATGACATTGAAGAGTAATTATTGGCCCAAATGGGATAGAGTTTTCAGGTTTAGCAAATAAAAATATAGGATATTCAATTAAATTTTATTTTCAGATAAATTGTTTTTAGTATAAGTAAGCCTCAAATCATACATATGTTAATTATTTGTTTATTTTAAATTTAACTGAGGGTCCTAAATTTTATCTGGCAACCCTAGAAATAATCTGTCCTTTTTACTGGCCATGGGGCTGGAAAACTGGTACAAACAATCATGACCCTTCACTCCAAATGATTTAGAAGGCATCCAGTAATTTTTAGACCCATATTTACTAGCCTGCAGGGCCCAAGTGAAAGATGAGGACCCATGATCCCTATACAAAAATAGACTCATGGGGAAATAAAACTTATTTTCAACAAGGAGAACCCTAACATTGTCTAAACTAGGAACAATAATTGAGGGAGAAATAAAGTTAGAGAGAGGAAAACCTATAGCTATGATGCACTCAGAGTTTCAAAAAGCTCTTGATGAATTGTAAAAACCAAAAAAAGTAAGGATTTTTTATATAAAAGCTCTCAACAAAGTGGGAATAGAGGGAGCATATCTCAACATAATAAAGGCCATATATGACAGACCAACAGCAAACATCATACTCGATAGGCAAAAACTAAAACCATTTCTCTTAAAAACAGGAACAAGACAGGGATGTCCATTTTCACCACTCTTAATCAACATATAATTGGAAGTCCTAGCCACAGTGATCAAACAACAAGAATAAATAAAAGTCATCCAAATTGGAAAGGAGAAAGTAAAACTCTCATTATTCACAGATGACGTGATAATGTACATAGAAAACCCTAAAGACTCCACCAAAAAACTACTAGATTTAATAAATGAATTTGGCAACGTAGCAGTATACAAAATCAACACCCCAAAATATTGATTTTTTTTTATGCACCAGTAACGAATTCTCAGAAAGAGAAACTAACCAAATAATCCCATTTTCTATTACAACAACAACAAAAAATAAAATAAAATACTTATGAATAAACTTAACCAAGGAGGCAAAATACCTATACCTGAAAACTACAGGATTTTGAAGAAAAGAGATAGAGGAAGATATAAACAAGTGGAAGAATATACCAGGCTCATGGATTAGTAGAATCAACATCATTAAAATGTCCATACTACCCAAGGCAATCTACAGATTTAATGCACTCTCCATTAAAATACCAACAGAATATTTCACAGAGTTAGAAAAAGTACTCCAAAATGTGTATGGACTAAAAAAAGACCCCAAATAGCTGTAGCAACCCTAAGAAAGAAAAACAAAGTTGGAGGAGTCATGATACCAGATTTCAAGTTATACTGCAAAGCCACCATAATCAAAACAGCCTGGCATTGGCACAAAAACAGGCATATATGCCAATGGAACAGAACAGAGAACTCAGAAATTGACCCAAGCCATTACACTTAATTAATATTTGACAAAGGAAGCAAGAGCATATAATGGACTCAAGACAGTTTGGTCAATAAATTGTTTTGGGAAAATTGGACAGGTACATGCAAAACAATGAAACTAGACAACCAATTTATACCATACACAAGAATAAACTCAAAATGGATAAAAGACTTAAATGTAAGTCATGAAGCCATAAAAAAATCTAGAAGAAACCATAGACAACAAAATCTTAGACATCTCTTGTCACAATATATTTATAGATGTATCTCCTAAGGCAAAGGAAACTAAGGAGAAAATAAACAAACGGGACTACATCAAAATAAAAAGTTTCTTTACAGCAAAAGAAACCATCAACAAAATGAAAAGAGAGCCCACTGTATGGGAGAATGTATTTGGCAATGACACATCTGATAAAGGGTTAATGTCCAAAATATATAAGGAACTCATACAACTTAACAAAGGAAAGACAAACAATCCAATTGAAAAATGGGCAAAAGACCTTAATAGACACTTCTCCAAAGAGGACATAGAGATGGTCAAGAGACATGAAAAAATGCTCAGTCACTGAGCATCAGAGAGATGCAAATTAAAATGACAATAAGTTTGCACCTCACACCTGTCAGAATGACTACCATCAACAAATCAACAAATGACAAGTGCTGGTGAGGATGTGGAGAAAAGGGAACCCTAGTACACTGCTGGTAGTAATGCGGACTGATGCAACCATTATGGAAAACAGTATGGCATTGCCTCAAGAAATTAAATATGGAACTGCTATTTGACCCAGTGATCCCACTTCTAGGAATATATCCTAAGAAAACCGAAGTACCAATCAGAAAGAATGTATGCACCCCTATGTTTAGCACAATTTACAATAGTTAAGATCTGGAAACAACTCAAATGCCCATCAATAGATGAGTGGATAAAAAAACTGTGGTACATTTACACCATGCAATACTATGTAGCAATAAAAAAGAAGAATCTCTTACCCTTTGAGACAACCTGGAGGGACCTGGAGAGTATCATGCTAAGTGAAATAAGTCAGTCAGAGAAGACAAGGATCACATGATTGCACTCATATGTGGAATCTAAGTAAAAAAAGAAACTGATAAACAGAGTGGATCCAGAGACATGGAAGCATGGAACAGAGTGTGGAATCTCTGAGAGAAGGCAGGGGTGGGTTGGAGGTAATCAACCAAAGACCATGTATGTATATATGCATAAACCATGGACACAGACAATAGGGTGGTGAAGGCCTGGGGTGGGAAGGGGGAGGGGGGAGCAGGCTGGAGGGGGTCAATGGGGGGAAAAGGGGACATATGTAATACTTTGAACAATAAAGAATTATTTGAAAAAGTAAGGTGTTATGGTGGTAAGATGCTAGTTAATAAAAAATCTTGTATTGCTCTTATAATCATTGTTTCTGAACCCCAGAGGTACAGAATTAATTAATCATTACTAGCTCACATATGAGTTTCATTTTTTATTTAGTACATTTATTTATCTATTTTTAAAATAAAGCAAACACCCATAAAACTGTCATGCAACTCGAGAACTATAACATTATTACCGATAACTTACTTTTACCTATGTCTCCGTCCTCTATTATGTATCTCTATTTTAATCCCTTCCTCCCTTCAAGGTAGCTGCTCTGAATTTTATATTTATTATTACTTGGTCTTTTAAAAATATACAAACACATGCACCTAAACAATATAATGATACTTTTGTTTGTTTGAAAACTTTGTAAGAGGGGAATCATATTGTATAGTTGAAACCAGACTCCAGGAAGGAGCACCCAGTGAAATTGTTAGGCTTGTGTATGATGACAAGCAGAATGAGACAAAGGAAGACCTTATAGAAATGTGTGAGTGAGCAGGTGTGAAGGAACCCAGTGAAAATACAAAATTCCAAACTAAGTTTACAGCTTAGGTTGTGGCTCAGGCAAGGGATTTAGAAATATTATAGATCAGCAGCAATCCTCAGGCTACTGTGGTCCAACAGGCAGATGTACGGTGGTGCACATCAACAAGAGTGTTATGAGAAAATCAGTAAATGTTTTATTTCCTTCATATGAAACAGGCACAGCTGCCCTGCAAATACTATTGTGCATAGTTACCCTTGCTATACCTTAAAATTTACAGGGAATGATAATAGAATGCCCAGTAGGAAAGACAACTGCCATATGAGGACAGGGTTAATAGACTCTTAGAGAAGCTGGGGTGGGGTAGGGGGCTTGGGAATAGTCTCTTCTAGTGGATATCTGGGCTCATTCTTGGCTGCAGAAAGTAAGGCTGAATGGAACACTGAGCTGATCGAAAGAAGAGTGCCTATGTTATTAGATTCTAGAATGTTTGAGCTATAAGGAACTCAAAAGACTATTCAGTGGTTTTCAAGCATAGTTTTTAGTGTGAAATCCTTTCTCCAAATACAATTTTATGTGGAAAAGTTCAATATAGAAGAGATCAAGTGGAGCTCTTCTGATTTAACAGTGTTCTACTGACGCCTTCCTATCATAATGAAACTGTGACACAAAGGAGGAAGTGTCTTGCACAAGGTCATGTAATGAATTATGAACCAGTCACTTAGAAATGCGTTATCAGCATCTCTACAGCATGCTTACTCCAGAGCTATCTAGGGCAGCATGGGTCAGGTTTTGACAAACATGAAAGTGACTTACATTCCTAGCTCTCAGCAGAGACAGATCCACCAGGGGTTTCCCATGACTCATCTGCCAGCTGCTTCCCTCACCTTCCACAGCTCCAAATACCAACAATGAGATCAGGTGGCAGAATTGTGATTTTTTGGGGACTCATGATACTTTTGGGCAATGTCTGTTACTTTAATGTGAATCCTTAGTGAGCCACATCCATTTATTTATCTCAGAAGACTAGTCCTTGGTAAAATGATCCTGGAAGAAATAGTTACCTTGGCAATCTTATGAAGGCTCAAAATGCAGAAAAAGGGAAACAGTCATGGTTCTTCCAGTTTTAAGCTGCATGACTTTGTGCAAGTTAACCTGTCTGAGCCTCAATATAGGATAGCAATTACATAGAAAGATTCTGGAATCAGAACGTATAGGTTGAAATCCTGAATCTATCACTTGTAAGGCAAATTACTTAATATTTCTATGCTCTGACCTAGTTTCTTCATCTGTAAAATGGGGATAATTATGCCTGTCTCAGCAGTGGTTGTGAAAGTAAAAATGAGTGCATTCACGAGAAGCACCTCTAGCAGTGCCTGGCACATAATTGATACTCAATTAATGCTAGCTATTTACTAGTGCTATAAATATTTATTGAGAATCCACTGTGCCAGGCACTGTTACAGGTATTTTGAGATACAGGAGAGAAAAAAGATCCTGTCCTCTTGGAACTTACATACCAGCAAGGGAGAAAAACAATAATAAATGGGATAAATAAAATATAAAGTGTGTCTTAAGTTAAAAGTGAGTAATAAATGAAATGGTACATGGAAATACTCTGCACAATGCCTCCTTACAACTTGGCTGCTAAATAGTTCTCTATTTCTTTCCTCTTGCCACCTCTTTTTGCATATTTTGTCTTCTGTTAAGCACATCAGGTTACCCTGCCCACAGTAACCACTGCCCTGGACCTCACACTGAATACCCAAGTAGCACAGATTTTCTTCTCTTTCACTTTCCCTATACAGTTCTTGAATGCTATTTCCTATTCTCATTCATGGGTAGTAATGAGTTAAGAAAGAAGCCCTGGTAGTTTGGTTGAGAATGTGCTGCTGTCCCCTGACTCTTCTCCCTAAGTAATGCCTTCCTGCTGATAAAATATTGTCCCCACTTGGGCTCTCTGTGCCTTTCCAGTACAAAACATCTTGCTTGTCTGTTTCCTAATAGTGCCTTTCCTCTAGCAAAGCACCAAGTTCTTCTCGTTGAAGATGTCATTTCTGACTACCTCCTGGATTCCTGGGAACCTTAGTGTAGCTCTCTGGCAGTGTTCCCTTCAATGGTGAGTGACAAGCAAGGCTGGAGCCAGCTGTCTCGCTTTTATTTATAGTTCTCAAGTCTGTAAGGTCAAGACAGGTATTGTTAATGTACAGTACATCAGCTAATTACAACACTCATATTCCAAAAGGTATCATTACAGAAATGCCAAGCAACTTGATTATCCCAATGATCAGAATAACAATATTGCATATCATTTACAGGACACTTTTCATAGCCTTTTGAATCAGGAGAAAAAAGGAAACTGAAGTCTCTTGCTGACTTAAGGATCACATTTGAAGCAAGCAGGAAAGAGAAAAATATAGCTATGAAGGAACAAATAGAGATATATTACGAGAAGGTTCTCCAGGTAATGCCACAGTAGAGGGAATTCTAGGGGCTCAAAGAAGCTTAGAGCTGGGAAGGTCCCTAAGAGAACATGTAATCCAGTGCATTCTAAAGCTGTGATGTTGGTC